>DWON01009597.1:0-11293 GCA_018251015.1 Phocides pigmalion okeechobee | reverse complement strand
CAATTTTATGGAGATAAATAAATATGTGTATTTCTATAATTCTACTAAAATATACTTAAATTTATAAAGTATATCTCTTACAGATAAAATATAGAATGCACAGATATCCATAATAAAAAAATATTTACTGTCTCGTGATTTTCCAAATAAGATTTGAAACTTTAAAATGCAGATAACTGAAAAAAATACAATAAATAAAAGAAGTGCTCCTAATATTTCTAAATATATAAAATAAATGTAGGAAATAAAAAAAAGCGCAGAAAATAAGGAATACATTAAAATAGCGAATATAAAATCTGAGGCTTGAAAAGCTGTGGTCACTTCTTTAAATTACGTAATGATTGTCGTTTCCACGATTGACAAACTTTAGTAGATAAAGATTTTAACCTTGAACGGTGTGCTGTTAACTGTTATCACTATAACAGGCATGAAATAAAATCAAAAAATTGTCGCCAGTGTTAAAAATTTCAATGCAACAAAGCAGATCAATTATACTTGTAACTCATTGATTGCATTCGATTTCTCAAATGTTTCTCATTGCATTTAGAAGGTAATAAGTAAAGGTCGTAAATTTCTTAGGACAGATTTGATAGAATTCTAAAGAGATAACTAGTAATTCTATTTTTGCTGACTAATAATCTAAGCATTTTAACCATAGAGGACATTTTTTTTATGTTATGGTATTTTGGCCTTCTACACACTGCCAAGAAAATCGTAAAAATGAAAATTGAGAAAATAATAATAATAAACAGAAAGGATCGAAAGTTTGAAAAAGAATAAATACAAAAGAGGTTAGAGCAGGATAAAAGATACATAGAAAGTATATTAGTATTCAAGTGAAAAAGTGATTTCTGTCTTTTGAGATGTTTATTTAATTAAAATAATTATGAGATTTATACTTTCATTATACAGACCCAAAAATATAAGGTTAAATAGAGGCCCAAAAATGGGTTATTAAATGCTGTACATTACAATGGCATAATTATCGTATTTACTATAAGATTAATATATATTTTATTGCAAAAAAAGAATTTACTGTAAATATCGGTTTTTTACATTTCATAGAATTTATGCTTATCGAGATATTATCATTCAAGCTCATAAACAATTTGCAGTATGTCTATAATTTCTGATTGCAAGGTACTTTACCACAATTTGAGTGAAAGATATTTTTTAATCTACTACTTGTTTTTTAGATTTTGACCATATTTTTATACCGCTTTACTGTTTGACATATCTGAAAGTGTATTACAGTCGGATAAAAAAATTGTAGTTTGGTAGTTAGATGATTAAATTTAAACTTATTTGTCACAAAACATTAGTCAGAGTCGAGTCCCATTTTAGTCACTACAGGAACTAACCGGCATATTTGCAGGTGTCGTGTCCGTTTCAGCGAATAAATTTAATTGATATTATCTCACTAACTTGTCATATCGTATAAGATATAATAACATGCGACCAAACCTTTTCTTATAAACTAAAAACAAATCAAACTTTCAATATCAATCGGTATATAAAAACAGCCTACTTGTACTGTGTACATATGTTGTACTATAAAAGAATAAAAACAATATATGTATTAAGCTTCATAATTCTATATTAAAATATTTCTGCAGGCGTTTTTACCATAATCGAGTTTTTTTATTTCCAACCAATTTTTTTGCTGACTCCCATAAAAAAACCTAAAATACAGACAATTTGAAAAATGATAAGATAAACCCCTCATTTCTATTTCTATCATTCATATTCAGTAAATTTAGAAAATAATTTTTATCTATGGCTCGACAGCTATGCTAGTTATTTATTAACCTGTGACTACAGACGAAGCTACAGAGATTAATTAATATTACTTCGTAGCGATCACTAATAGGCTTTTGTGGCACAGGTGCCTTAAGCACATGGCTTTTAATTGTTACTTAGTACCATAATGAATTATAAAACACTACATTAACAAAGCGATCGCTTGTCACTATAATTTATTTGTACAAACCAATCTCTTTCGTGCACCTAAAGATTTATCTGGCGCTCTCGTTGGTGATTGTAACAGGTTCCTTTATTACCATAAACTCGTTCGACCTTACTCGCTATTATTTTATGTTCAATTGATTTAATATCTATTATATTTAGACAACAGCAAATATTACGCAATTCGCTCCACAGCTCATTTAATTTCTGAGCAATTGTAGTTCATAACACATATTAGCAACACTACGTTCGTCGACTGGTCACAAGCCTCTCTCCACAACTAAAAAAAACTGAAGCTTAATTCACCATGCAGGTCCATGCCAAATTGGTACCTACACGAATTAGGGGCAAAAACGTCTATCTGATATTTTCAAACAACCGCAATTTTCAAATTTAAAAAAATGCCGTGTATCAGTAACAACAGGGCCTGACTACATAATACTCCCTCCACAACGCGCAAAAATGAATAAAGTTTAACCATTTGTGGTCATAGTTAACATTATTGGTCAGCCAACTACCGAACGAGCCGAATATTGCTTATTTTTGGATCGTTCACATTTATAAAACGTCTATTTCTTTTTAACCTAAACACATTATTTCGTTAAACAAAAAACTATTAATTGCGAAAATGATGCTTAACAATTAAAATGAACTACCGCTGTTGCCATAAATTAGTGTATCATTGCACGAAATGCAAATTTATGGCACATTGTCACTTCAACGCTACAGTACAATTGAATTAGAACCAGTCTCACGAACTTACTTATAACTTTCAACCATAAACCTACTTCACTGAACAAATTTACGTGCTTAAAAAGTCAAGTGTGTTGGATCAGACACTGAAGGAATCCGTAGTAAGAGTAAAGGTAACAAAAATATTCCTTTACTCAAAAACTACATAAAATTGTTCGTTGAAAAGGTATTTTAAATTTTATATACAGGTATCACATATCACGTCACGTTATATATATCACATAGGAATAGTAGCAAGCGAGCGTGCAGGCTACTTGATGTAAGTAGGCACTGCAGCCCATAGATATCCACATCCCGTCTCAAACAAGACTAATGTCATATCGGAGATCTGACGCTCCTGACCTCTAAACTTGACCTCTTGTTGTAATTTTAGTGGGATACCACAGCCGAAACACAAAAGTTGATACTCGGTAGATGACAAGGATGGTAGTGCTACCGTGTGTAAATTACGATCAAGACGAAATTATAATGGTTAATTTAGTCAATTTACGATGGAACCCAAAAAAAACAATCTACGCACTGGTTTATGGCCGCTACTTATGTTTTACGCACGTTTTTTATTGTTTGCGTCAAAACGAGGTTTTTTTTTGTTGTGAACATCATGTGGCAAACATTTGGCTTCAAATTTAATGTTGTTTGGCCACTATGAAAACGTACTATTTCATAATTGCCTAACAGTAAAACATAAGATATAAAGTAAAAGAGTCATATAATAATAAAATAAAAACAAAAATCCAACTATAAAATCATTTTATAATTTAATATTTATCAACTTAAATATTTTTTAAATAATCGCTCTTAAACCCTTCATGTTGATAAAAATATATAGACGCCCCAACGTACCACCTGTAATTCGCAATTTGGATTTTAAACTTTTAATCTACGCTTTTATTACATATAAAATTAAACTGTAGCTGTCTGTACGTGACAAATATATTTAAAAATTCATAATGGAGTGCCTTTATTTATGCTAGAGAATCTAAAATAATGTTTTTTTATTTTGTCTGTTTGTATGTATGAGTGTATGTCTGTACGTTCGTATGTTTGTGCACGCTAATGTCAGATACGACTAATCAGATTTGAATGCAGTTTTAGGATTATATTGTGATGAGCTTTAACTTAAAATTTTGTGCTTTTTCATTTAAATCGGTTAACAAATAAATAAGTTATGTCAATTAATGTAATACGTGAACGAAGTCGCGGGCAAAAGCTCGTTATTACATATGCATAATCGGGAATGAAACATATTTTTGTCGACAACGATAGTCGCTACCCTACACTGGTGATACGACAAATTTCCGCAAGGTGACCTATATACGGTTTGTTTAAGTTTTTGGCCACAAATTTTTAAATACATAATAAAAAAATATAATGTGCCATTTGTTTTTTGTTTTTCTTCAATAAAACTTCGCTCGTGGCTCTTCAACTTAATTGTTTAATTTATAAATATATCGTAATCGGTTCATTGTTTGTATATCTCTACATAACTTGAGTCAAAAGGTGTTACCAACAAAATCTTTGCTAGCGTCAAGCAATTCCTCAATTTTAGTTGAAAGGTGTGGTTGCGACTTTAATTACATAAAATACGATAATTTTAGTCATTTGAAATGACATCACATTCAGAGAGAACTCTATTTTTTTTAAACTACAGATAACCAATCAACTTATCATTAAGTGGACTGCTTGCTCGTTCGGTATCCTAATTTCAGAAACTATGAAACCCACAAATTTTGACGTAATTTCAAATTTTAATATAACACGCTCTAACACCAATTCCTTGTGAATATTGTCGGGTACTTTATTGCAATTATTTCTAATGTTCGTATAGTGCTTTCATTTTATTACATGCATTTAAACAAATCGTAGTGTGAAAGTATTCTCACGAGTTACAATAGAGCTTTGTTTAACAAAAAGTTTGTGCTTAATTACTATAAAAAAGTAAGATTTATTTCAGAGTGAAATAAGATATACTTTCTTCTTGATTCCCTGGAGTGAATTAAGAGATAGATGTAAATCATTAATTTTATAACAGATTTTTCCTTCCAATTAGAAATTCAAATATGTATAGTAAAATTTGATATCATCTTGTTGATAATATTATTTAATGACAATTTGTTTGAGATTTTAATATTTTGGATAAAGTATTTTTGGTTTAGTATCAGGTTGGCAAAAGTGGCTTTCATATAAATTAATCAAGTGACAAGCAGGCGTGCTTATCTGATGGGAAGCAGTCACCGTCGCCTATGTACATTTGTAACTCCTGCGTAGTCACTGGCATCCTTAACTTGATGAGGGCTCTCTTTTTTCCTTTTTTTGTAAAACCCCATGTGATATCGTTCAGAGAATACTATAAAAGGATGTTCAATTCACATCTTGCGCACTTGCGGTAAAAAAGAACGAGCGAACTGAACTTTTATGGAGCGATGTGATGGATATATGATGATGTGTCTACGATCTGCTATCCATCAGATCAAATGATCAATCAGAGCAATCACGATCGAATCTTGCACGATTATTTGTTTCTTCTATACTAAAAAAGTCGTTAGAAAATATAAGAAACATTGAGATTGAATAACATTTTTATCTGAATAACTGTTAATTTATAAAATAAACAAACTCTAGTATATAATTTACCGCTAATTATCTTACTAGAAATAAATGGAACTTGTTTACATAATAATGAATTGCTATTAATTGTAGTCACAATGTAAAATGAATGTAATAATAACAAGTTTTTTTATTATATACAAAAAACCAAAGGGAGGTCCAACTTATGGTAATTTTTGGTATCAATTCCAAAGATATTGACAGATGGTAGAATAAAAGTTGAAACGATTAAGACCACCGTCGCGCCCTTTATCCGCTGTTTAAACAAGCCCTGTGCTTCGGTTGGAGGTACTGTTGCCAGCAACCGCACCGACCACCCCAGTCCTCGGGAGAAACAACGCATCTATACACGATGTCAAGCAGAACTTAAGTCATGTTTAAGGTTGTAAGTAGACATCCATGAGCTGCAGAGACCATTTAACGTCAGGTGCACTCTCGTTTGGTACTTATCTAACATAAAAGAGAAATAACGTTATATATAAGTCATATATAAGTAAGACAACATCACACCTTTCCATTGAAATATAATTTCTCGCGCTAGTAGTGGGTGTAACGGTAGTACTTCTCCAGTCAAACCGTCCGTAAAGGCTATATTAGGAGCTACTCGTAATAGTAAAAATATAATATAAAATATTAATATAAGTTTAGTTAGTTATATACCTACATTACTACAACAGTACAGAGATCGAAAATTCACGGTTTTAATCCGAAGTTCATCAATTTTTGCTTCATATCAGCTAGTTTTATAGTCTGTTGCATTACCCGGTATTACCCTTAGTAGTAGTAGCTAACCGGATTTATGTAGTAATGTAATAAACTGAGAACAGATTTTAAATTTTAAAGGTGGTAGAGCCTTTAGAGTGCGCCCGGGGCGGCACTACCGCCACCCTCATAACCCTCATAACTCTTCATGTATTGTGTTTGGGTTGGGGAGGTGTGGTTGCCGGATACACATTATTGGAGGCGACCATCTTAGTTCTCAAGAGTACGAACGCATCTGCGTCAGTGACCTACAGTGACCACTTACCATTAGGTGGCCTGCAAGCCCGTTTCTTACTCTTGCACAATAAAAAAAAATCCGTAATTAATAAATTTATATGTCTGCTCAGGGTCTCAGTGTTTGTGTACTTATCTCGGTGCGTGTGTGTGTATTCTGGGACTATGAATGTAAAAAAATAAAGTTTTAGTATAAAAATACGAACACTCATACTAAGAACTACTTAGAATTATGCATACTTAGTTATATTCTTAACTCATCTCGTGTGAAATCTGCGTCGTATATGTACGGCCTTTATGTTGACTATAATATAATATACTTAGACTAATTAGTCAGAAATATAACTGGAATCTAATCTGTTATTCAAACGTATTGTTATGTTCATGTGCTCACAGCCAAAATGCTGAGTCTGTGGCCCAAATGTTCCTTGAACTGAGTGTGTATAGAATTTTAATCACAAAACATATTAACATGCTTTAAACATATAATACTTATAATTGTATCACCAATAGTGTTGCAATGGATATCCGTATTATTGACCGCAAATACCCGTACGTATATAAAAGATCTATATCCGCATTCGTCACTATGGCAGATCTTGAACGGATCTTTCCCATTATTAATATTGGTACTAATTATTAATCTTTATGCTTATTAAACTTCAGATTTGTATTCGTATCCGTATTCTCGGATCTAGTCGCTATTGATCCGTGTTCATATCCTTATCCGTGAATACACTACTTTAATGATCCTCTATATTGTTAATCACATATCAATTTCATACTATTTTTTTATTTATTCAGAAACTGAGTCTTTCATCTATACATCAGCTTCTAGAGGTCCACCCATAGACAGAGGCCTCTCTTATTTTGTGTTTGCGTATATTTCCACTAGTCTTATTGTTTATAGATGTTGTGCTATGCTTATGAGCCTTACGTATGTGTCAATCATAGAAAATACAGTACATAGTTGTTAGTCAATGACCTTATCGTCAAATATGAGATCTCATTGTCAAATATGCCAAGTCAAACAAATCAATCAGAAACTCATTAGTGAAACTACTCAATCGCACAATAAGTTTATAACGATTAAACATAAACTGATAGGTAAACAAATTCATGACGAATCGGATTAGCATATACGAGTATATTTTTATATGCATTCTATACTTAAAATATGAATCTGGACTGCTTAATATAAATGAAGCGTTTAACCTGACGCTGTGTCATATTAAAACATGTGTTATGTTAAAACAACATACGTTTAAGACTACATCTAGCAAACAAGCATCATCTAGCATCTAAAACCTGTCAACGGTTTTCCCCCCACCAGTTCAGCCGTGACCACGAGCCATGCACCTGGTTCCAAATATCGGCAGTTAATCGTTAATCATGAGTACCCGTTATATATTAAAAAGTACAAGTCCAAGTATAAAGTACAAGTATTTCTACAAAAAACCGATTTAAAGATTAGGTCACTACGGAAATACGCGCGTAAATGGAGCGTAAAAATATATTGCACGGGAGTAAAACTGTAATATAACTTCCAATAGATCTAAAACGGACGTGCAAACGTGATTTACTACTTTTATTATTTATTAGCAAAAGTGGAAGTTACGATACATTCAAATAAATCATGCATGATGAAGAAAATCTATAAAGGGTATTAAAAATGTACAAAATTGGATCCTAAAATTTATTCCTTACTTTACTTTTACAGTATCGGCTGCGAGTTGATCTCTACTGCAGTCAATAACCTTTCTTTTTTCTTATAATAAAACAAAACAAGCGTTACAATAGTTTTGTGAACTGTTTCGATAATGTATAATCGAATATTTCGATGTGATAAAAATGGATTTCTATTACTTAAAAATGAAGTATGTATATCGAATAATATAAAATAGAAGTCATGAGCAAAACATGTGAATGTAAGTTGTCATTGTAACCGATGAATATTTATAGCCTTCCCTAAATATTCCCTGTAGTACTGGAGTTCTGCATGAAGTCCACATTTACTACTAACTAACAATGTAATAATATAACCTCAACGTCCCAAATTTTACCGGGCTATCGCAAGCCTAGCTTAAAGCGTATTTAGTATAAGTTAATAACGTCCTAAGATGTTTTTTTGACATACTTTTAATCTGCTCAAATATCTATAATTGTCAATAAATAAAACTCTTGTAATGTATTGTGTGTACAGATGTTGCTATTTTTTATGTGAGTAGCAAAGTAAGTAAAAAATTTTATAGTGGCAGCCCATAGACATCCACGTATAACCACGAACACCACCGTTACCCTATCTGAACTCGAACGTAGATATGTCGCTACTCCAGACGACTAAGATGGTCGGCTCGCTTCAAAATGTAGCCGGCAACTCTTCAACCGAAACACGAGTAATGCTTTACGGCGGATTATGAAGGTTACAGTGGTACCTTCCCGGTCGAACTATAGTTATCCCACCTTTATATTATGGTGTTATATAATAATAAATAAAATAAGTCGATCACAGACGTGTTGTTATTCCAAAGAACTAATTATTCTACGAAACTATGCATTGTGTATGTTTCACAATATGATATACTAAATTAAAATTTAAATATTGAATTGGAAGGAAATGAAACAAAATATGAGCATATGATTTTGATCACATAAGTATTTAAAAGTGTGCAATCAGTATAATTTCAAGTAAAATATTTATTACAAAAAATAAAACAATACAAGAATCTAGATACTATCTACCTAGACGTCTGGGCATCGCATATTATGTATATTAATGTGTGTGTATGCGCATGTAAATATTGTTATGTCTTTGAGAATTATAAATTCTCATATTTTTGATGATTTAAGTTTGAAAGCCAAGTTTTTAAGATCATTGTTTTATGCACAATACAAAGATCACGGCTATGATTGAGACACTTTCGCAATGCTACCAAAACGACCTGAGCTAGTCACCGGGACAGTCGACATGCCCTTATTTGGTTATCTGATTAGAAATTTCCCTTTATTCAACACATGGCCAGTCACGGTGCAAGACGTTAAGCAATCTATTGTTAAGTGTGCAAAATCAAAAGCTGCACTTAGAAATTAATTAAATATTTAAAAAACATCATTAACTCATTACTGTCCACATAGCTATCTATGCAGAATCAAAAACATTAATTCACTCTGACTAATTACATGTTGATAGACTTCACGGGATTTTGAGAACCTTATAAAGAAATTACAGGCATACAGATTTATTTACTATGATTTTTTTACAATTAAATGAAGTAACGGCAATTTTTTTATTTCGTAAAGTCAAACACGTGAACCCCAAACTCCCGTATGGGACACCACAATCTTACCATTGGGTTAGGACTACCTGAGCATGCTCTAAATTATATTTTCGTCAAAGAAGACGCTACGACAATTTTTGTAAGTCATAGTCGTTCGCAAATAACGTATCATAGCATAAAGAATTTTACCGTGAAGACAGTAGGCAGACTTTGAGAGAATGTTAATAAGGATCACTAAGAAATTTCCTTTTTTCAGATGAATGAATAATGGGTGTTCTGGGAAGAGTAAGCTTAAGAGTAAACTTCGCAAGGAACGATAAGTTATAGCCACAAAAGCTTCAGATTGGGGTAAAAGTTTAAGTCATTTTATAGGCTCTTTGAGATTGTAGAATAGAAATAAGAATAAAATCGTAACCTCGTTTTAATTGTGGTTGGCAACCGCAACTCTCCCACAGGAACACAAAAACTGCTTTACGGGGGATTTAAGAACGGCGGTGGTACTCTCCAGGTCGAACCGCAAAAAACGTGGTAGACGTTGTAAAATTCATTCGAGTTTATTTCTATAATAAGGACCCGTGCCCAACAGTGGGACGATAATTGGTTAATGACGATAACGACAATTGATTATGAATGCGTTTATACACGTACCTGTTACTTTAATTAGTGAGACAAATATTACACTAATGGTTTCCATATTAAGTAAAATCCCGTGAAGTAGGTACAGTTTTTATGCATTAAAAATACTATTTGCAAGCAAGAAAATGTTCCTTCTAACACAATCCGCATTGAAATACGACAGTTAAGGTAAAAATCGTTGCAATAATAAATGCAATTTGGAACTCGTTCGGAATTTATAAGTGGCTTAATGGCGCACTTTCCTAGCAAGCCATAGGTGTAATCACACCATAAATTGTTAATGCAGTTTTATTGCTGTAAACTCACCGCCTATGTAATACTGGCATATTGCAACGCGATTTGATTCCCACATGCTAGCGTGACGTAATACATTCAATGCTTTACAACGACGTTAACATAGCACGTGTCTATTTCAGTGCTAGGGTTCTCCATATAATTGACTTTATTTAATATAAATTAGTCCTAAAAAGATTACGGTTAAGTAAAAATAGTACTTACAATATGCCTGTGGTACAATACCGATTCAAGACACAGTAGATGTTGTTATTTTATAAGTGTATTTTTATATTTGAGGATACTTATCCGGATCAGCGCATAAAACGTGGAAGTACTGTAGTTCGACCGGGGAGGTATTACCGCTGCCCTCATAATCCACCGTAAAGCATTACTTGTGATTCGGTTGGGGAAGTGCGGTTACCGGCTACACTTTGAAACGGAGCGAAGGCACCTGGGGGCGGCCTATGTCCAGCAGTGGACGCATAAAGGCCGATGGATCGATGGATGATACACATATACCGGTTGAGGTGGTAGCATTGGTACACTAAAATCAGGACCTCATATCCTTAACATAAAGCAATTTTTGCATCTCTGAAAAAATGGTTGCAGTCTTTCTTACATACGAGGCATTTATCTCAGTCTCCAATGGTAGATAGATAGAATATTCTTTATTGCACACAGTCTTCTTCTTTCGTATCGGGATGACTGGTTATTAAAGGGTATTGCAGTTAAGGAGTTAATTGGAGAGGATTAATACGGGGTGAAAGGAGTTAAAGGATAAG
>DWON01009596.1:0-11294 GCA_018251015.1 Phocides pigmalion okeechobee | reverse complement strand
GGAGGTGTGGTTGCCGGATACACATTACTGGAGGCGACCATCTTAGTCCTCAAGAGTAGTAACGAATCCACGTCCATCCTTAAACAGAACTTCTGTTCAATTTGAGATTGGACGTGGTTGTCCATGGGCTGCAATGACCATTTAATATTAGGTGGCCTGCATGCTCGTTTCTTACTCTTTCGCAATAAAAAAACACGCCTTACTTACTTTTATTATAAGTACATATTCCGAAATATAAATGTATTGTAAATTTATTTTCATAATACTTCGTCTGAGACCGATAGAAGGCTTTATACGTCTATCCGAAGGTAGCTACAAAAGCTTAGTATGTATCGAGAGGACCTCAAAAGTAAACATCGCAGGTCGGGCTAAGTACACTGAAGTGTCTAGTCCGCAAAGACCAGGCTTTCGAGGGCACAGGTGAGAGCTCGGATCAAAGGGCTCCATTGACCTCTTTGCAGCTCAAGACTTGCCATTTATTACCACTACTATATGTTTATACTACAATAAATCATTTAAAGAAGCAAGAAAAAACATTTGTTTTGTTCCGCATGACTTCGACATCTTAGGGGTTCGAGCACCAAATAAAATGACAACTCCAACGTTTGGTCAACGCGGCTTGATAAATGGGTAGGTGAGTTGGTTCAAACCTCGTGCAGAGAATTGAGATTGTGCGGGAAAGCGGCCAGCTACCTTGGCACCATGCCGAATGTACAGGAACTTTCTGTAGATTGTTTAGGTTAGGTTTTAATTATAATTACTTTTGATGTCCTTAGTTATATTTATGTAAATTAATTATGTACATAATAGAGAAGTAACATATATTGACATAGCTCGACTGTTAGGTAGTCAGCCTATACTTATATAATTGGCGCAATACTAAATTTCGTCATATAGTCATCATAGTTCGCCTGCTTCATGAGATTTCTGTGCCTTTTGCCTCAACATGGTTGAAATTCAGTAAAAACAAAGTAAAATAGAAAATTTAACAAACATTTAAAACGTCTTGCTCATTGAATATAGATCCTTAGATATATGTTAGAAATTATGGGAGAATATATGAATGATTTATTTTTACGCCCATATTTACGTATCGTGGTAGGGGCTATAATGAAAAGAAGCGTTTTAACACAACAAACTGGGTTAGCCCAGTTAAGTGTGTGACGTCAGCTTGCTCTTTTGTTACTGGATTTTACAGAAAAATGCTGACATTTATATCATAAGCGATATTAGAGACAATACGTACTTCGATTTAATACAACGCTTGATTTCTACATTGTGGTCATTTTTACAGAGGTAAAGGTACTTTTATGTTACTTTCTTTAGGTACTAAGTTATTTTTTATTATGCTTTTATTAGGTCGATCTATTCTTAACTTTTTTCTTAACTATAAATATGTAGCTATGTTGAGTTTTATAGACAGTATTATGGTATATATGAGATGGTCTGTAAGTTTCAAACTGAATTAGTTATCGTTCCACTATTCTAGTGAAAATACTCTTTCACAATAAAAAAATAAAAATTTCCCATATAACACATACGAACATACATCGGTAAGTACTTAAGACTCAAACATAGGACTTTTATTATGGATGTCCAGAACATACCACCATTACCTGGTAGTAGTAATAATCTATTAGAACACATTATAACGTGTAATATTCTACACTAATACAACCGAAGGATTACTCATTTCGGGTTTTAATGCACATATACAGATACATAAACACACAGATCCAGAATCTATTTGTATAATAGAGTCTAAATTTGTTAATTCGATGTTCTTTTGAGCGGGAATCGAACCTGGAACCTTTTGTACCTCAGACCGATATAGTTACCACTGCGCCCTGCGGATTCTGTCATATTATTTTAGTGTATATTGTCTTAAAACGAAGTTTATTTTTGTTGTGAAACTCAATTTATTAATCGTAAAATAGTAAAATATATTTTAGAAAATGGTAATGTAAGCTCTTAAGGAATAAATCAATGTGATTTGTACTTTAGAGCTTTACGTCGTTGGTCACGCATAAATTCCAACGAGCAGTGAAATTATGTGCTTCGGTATTCGTATGTTGAGAATGTATGAGAAAAGCCTCGTGTGCACCATCCATATATTCAACAAAATCTGATTTCTGTTTAGTTTATTAACTAGTATACATGATTTTGTATACCATAAACTAGCAATTCCTTGGTAAGATCATAAAGGCCTAATATGTTTATCCTGGGTCCACTAATCAACCTATGTTCATGAGATTTGGGAAATGTTTTTGTGTCATAGCGATCTATATATTTCCTACTTCTTTCTACTTCAACTTCCATATATTTGTTCACTTTAACTTATTTATATTTGTGCATCCGGTCAATCGTGAGAAAATGTTACAGTAAGAGGGATCTTTTTATTTATAATTAATTATTAAAATTACTGTAATTACTAGTTAATATTTGCATGGTTTGTTTAAAAAGATACATCTGCTGCCTATTTCTAGCGTGAAGCAATTTTTGCTTTTCACTTGAAGAGTATTTTTAATGTCTTAATTGATCATTTTTCCTCGATTTTTCTTTCTAGTTTTGTATAATAGAAACACGGTAAACAAGGATTAAGTTAATTATCATTTTTATGTTTTCGAAATAAAAATCCTATTTAAAAATAACATAAACATTTCACCTGTTATTTATCTAACCTTGTTTTGTGTTCAATAATGTTCAAATTTTATCGCCTAAGTTAAACATTTTATTACTCAAACGCATCCATGGTGCATGTAAAAGGTAATGTGGGCGTAGTAGGTACCTACATCAAGCTTGTACTCGTATGGATAAAACAGAAATCATGCATGGTTAAATCAATCAATCTCTTTACTCCTTTGGTATAGCCTAATGGAATCATCACGTTCGCCTGATTGATGTTGAGTGCATAAGTCATTAAAGATTTGAATTTCCTGTGCCTTCTATATTATCATCTACAACACCATCGTTCAAATGTTAGATGTCATATGTGTAAGTGTCATATGTACGTAAGTACAAGACTAGTTTTCTATTGACATCTAAAGTTATTTCATGACATCAGACGATTGATATAGCATTTAAATTTAGTGAGCGTAAATCCATGAGGAATTGATAGGTGAGTGGCTAGTTTCCGATATTACACACGAGGAGCCGGGAGCAATAATCCTTCACACAAGCTTATAATTTCTAGAAATAATGTGCATATTAGAATACAAATTAATTATAACTTTCTTTATCTGTAAAGAAAAGCAGCGTGAAAAACATGCACTTCTAAAAGTGCTTGAAAAAAATTACAAAAGTGTATGGAATTTATTAATTCAGAATTGATCAGCATGGGTGACTATGACTTCTTATTTTGATAGGAGACTTGAGCTTACCAACGCCTGTCTCACGAGCCTGGGGTTCGGATCTCAGATTTGCTGCGCGAGAGACCGGAATCTTAACCACTAGGCTGTCACTGCTTACAAGAGAAATGCAACAAAATATCCAAAGGCACGCAAAGCTGCCAATCTTTACACCAGATACGTTTTTGTCGCCCAGATAAATCGTGAGCGGCTAACGTCCAAATATAATTACACAATATTTCAGGCAGTTTTTCCCTCAATTATTGCATTGCATTTCTCGGGCAGGTGAGCGTTCGTTACGTGAGTAGGAGATTGTACAGAGCTGCAAGTTGGTCTTTAATGCCTATATTGGTAATGAATGTGCGATTCCTTTAATTGTTTTTTTTAACTAAAATTCGCTAACCACGAATTTGTTCACGTAATCTTAATTTTTTGCGTTGGGAAATAAAATACAGTCCGCTAGCCATGTATTTCTGAGCTTAAAACCCATAAAACACATAAATTATGGACTGTAAAATATTTCGATTTTTAATATTGATTTAGTAATAGAAAAAAAAAATTTCAAAACATTGAAATGTAACTAAGTATAAACTATAGTGTATTCGATTTATTAGAAAAAAAAAACAACTTTACTTCAGGAAACTGACTAAAAGTGTCTAACTAAAAGTGTAACTAAAGTGTAGTGTAAGTGTAGTAATGTGTGTGTGGTTATTAAGTATTTACATCACCATCCAAATAACAAAATCATCAATGTGTAAATAATGATGTGAAGATTGACAATCGTTCTCAGGGAAGTGTAAATTGACAATATTGCCTTTTGTACGAGATTCAACACTGCGTACTTACATCGTGTGTCAAGTAACGCTGTGTAGAGTTAGTAGTTGTGTGAAGTTAGAGTCTGTGTAGAGTTGACTCTCTGTGTCTCCTCAACTCTAGAGCCTTCATTTCGGACATTCTTCGGTAACGAGGCAGTTGCATGCCGACGTGCACTACACGTACACCTCACATTTTTGCTCGCTCGTAGCCTTTATTTCGTTGCCACAAAAACTAAATTCGAATGTAAAAACAAATAGGATACTTTGTACATTCAGCTTTAGGCGGCAGTGAAAAATGTGTTAAGTTTTCATTTTGACATTTGTTTAAGTACTTCATACCACGCTAATAGAGAGCTCATAAATGGCTAGTTGCATGTTAAATCACATTGTTTTTATTGCTATTATATTAATAAATTAATATATTTCACATCATTTTACGCCCTATGCTAACGTAATATATGTATGTAAGGAAGAATCGCCTTGTCATTTAGATAAAAATATATTATTCTAATATACTTTTTTTTATTGTAAAAGAGTAAGAAATGGGCATGCAGGCCACTTGATGTTAAGTGGTCACTGCAGCCCATGGACAACCACGTCCATTCTCAAATAGAACAGAAGTTTTATTTGAAGATGGACGCGGATGTGTTCCTACTCTGGAGGACTAAGATGATCGCTCCATTAATGTGTATCCGACAACCACACCTCCCCAACCGAAACACAATACATGAAAAACATGTCGCTTTACGGCGGATTATGAGGGTGGCGGTGGTGCCACCCGGGCGAGCTCTAACGTCTCTACCACCTTTAAGTATTTTAGATGTTTTTTTAGGAATATGTGTGATTAGACGTAATTAAAAATATCAAGTTTTATGGATGGATGGTCTTGTTAGAAATATATTCGATCTCTAGTATTCGATATCTAGTATTATAGATGGACTTGTTAGAAATGTGTGCGATTAGACGTAAGTACAAATATCTAGTATTACAGATGGTTTTATTAGAAACATCTGCAAATAGACATAATTTCAAATATTTTACGAGTGTTTCTAATAAGACAATTTATGGTCATCTATTAGCAGATATTCCCTGAACGCCATAACATGGAGCTCTTCAGAAAAGATGCAATGAGAGCTCTCCTTCAAAACCGGTGATGCGGCGACTCTACTTTATGTAGTAGTTGTATTATAAAGTCGTTTTGATTGGTGCGATATAAAGAGTAACCGCTAGTTATTTTTTTTATACGTCAGACTTTCATAAAAACTGCATGGTCTAATGAAAAATATATGATATTAAAATTTATATGCCACAAACAATAATATAGAATGGCATATTTAATTACTGTGTATTTTTACTTCAGATTTTCGTAATTATCTCTAAAACATTAAAAATGGTGTAATTCTGCTTGAAATTATTATATGCAATTTTAAATTAATATTATCGCGGAATCCATACATTATGAAATATAACGGGTACTTACGATTAACGATTAACGATTAAATTATTACGTCTAAAATCTTCTCTATTGGTATAAATAACAAAGTATACAACTCAGTTGTATAATTCAACTTCAAATTATTATCTCTAAAACCTTGCTTGTTTGTGTAAATATAAAAGTATATAACTCAATTGTATAATTCTGCTACAAATTATCATCTCTAAAACCTTGTCTGTTTGTGTAAATATCAAAGTATACAACTCAATTGTATAATTCAGATTTTAATAATCTCTAAAACCTTATCTGTTTGTGTAAATATCAAAGTATACAACTCAATTGTATAATTCAGATTTTAATTATCTCTAAAACCATATAATAACTAAAGTATTTAACTCAATTGTATAATTCAAGTAGATGGCGACTATAAATACGGCCTCAGCCTCGCGGACGTTAAAAAGAAATCCTGAAATGGGTTTACGTTGGTAACGAAATCAACATAAATTTAGAAGAAAATTAAAAAAAACGGTAGCGTGTAACATTATTGTTATTTTCGACGATATTAGAAAGATAATTTCCTTCGTCGAGAGCTATTATGATGAAGCTTAAACAATAATTTAGTTAAAACAATGGATATGCCCCCGGATAATTATGAAAACGGTGATATTGTAATTTGCCTGAAAATTTCAAAATGGAACCGTGTATAATTATTGTTATTTTCAATTATACTAGAAAGATAATGTCCTTCATCGAGTAAATACAATTTTAAATTAATATTATTGCAGAACTTAATATTCTTGTGTAACGATTTAAGTGCCGATATTTCGAGCAATGGCTTGTGGTCACGGCTAAATCCAACAGTTTAGCCGTGACCACGAACCGTGTAACTGATTTGATATATCGGAAATTAAAAAGCATTAATCGTGAGTTCCCGTTATATGTAAAATGGAAATGTAAAACATTTTCATACATATGAACTACTTTATTTAAGTTAAAACTCTCTTAAATTTATATTTTGCATATTTTAAGGCTTTAATTTGTTTTAACTTTTTATTAGATATAAGTTAACCATCAAGACGAGTTAGAAGTAATGGGTGTCATTGAGCAGGGGTCGCTTGCCATCTGGCGGACCGTGATCATTTGCCACTTCATAGAACGTTCGAGTATATCCACTACGACCGGTTAATATTTTGCGAACGTGGTTATACTTATTTAGTAGGTAAAACTTGTATGGGGGAGGTACCATTGCTACACCCATTTCTAATTTATTTATTTTTTACGTTGGAAAAACTGTGAACGAGCGTGCTGGCTGCCTCATGTCAATTGGTCTCTATAGAACATGGACGGTCATGGATGGTCACTTATGGTCATGGTTAGGTCCTACCTTAAACAAGACAAGAGTCTTGCCTAACGTCGTGCATAGTTGCATTGCCACTCCTGAGGACTAAGTTGCTTTGCGTGTAAGTGTAGCCGGCAACCACACCTTGTTTCCAGTAATCTGCTCTTACTTCAAACAACTGTTTTCTGGAACAAGCGATGGTACCTCCCCAAAAAAGGTACTTCTGCCACCCGCCACTTGTTTAACGGTGAAGGATAACAGGAAACCGGCCTGAGAGTTTTCTATACAGTTCTCCAAGGTCTGCAAAGTGCATCATTATAATGCGCTGTAATGTAAAGTAATGCATTGTACCGTAAAGTAATGAGGTATTATGTAAAGTAAAGCGTTGTTAAGTAAAGTAATTCACTGTAATGTAAACTAATGCGCTGTAATGTAAAGTAATGCATTGTACCGCAAAGTAATATGCTATTATGTAAAGTAAAGCGCTGTAAAGTAAAATAATGTGTTGTAACGTAAACTAATATGCTATAATGTATACTAATGCGCTATATTGTAAACTAATGCGCTGGTGAGTATTAATTAAGGTTATAAATATATTATTGTACTCAAATTTGTACCAAATATCACAAATTTCACCTTGAAACTTTGCCAACGGCTTAAACTCCAAGACACACCCATTTCGATTTCATTAGACGCTGCCTCCTTAAGAAAATCTATTCATTCAGAATCAGCTGTATCGTCTATCCTGCTCTAGTCAACGGGCATTCATATTTAAATAACGTTTGTCTCTTTCTAACGGGACGAAGTAGTAGTGACGTCATAACGAGGTCGTCTTTCAGATTCACTCATTAAATAAACAAGGAATAAAATGTTCGTTATACCGGCAGGATCGTCATTTGTTTAAACATTTTTTATTATTCTTTCATCACCAAAAATTTGAGATGCTACAATAGATGCTACAATAGAGATGTAATATGAATATTAAACAGTGTAATAAATGAAATTTATGTATATGGTTGTGATAAAAAGTGACCTAGACTCATTAGGTTGTTCACTCAACATATAATCATTTTCATTAAGTTAAACAGAGCCTAATTTTTAATCTATATTTTAATCGGCGTATGAATTAAATATAACAACGCGGAATTCATACATTTTACTATGTGACGGAGATTCACGATTAATGATTTTTATATGTTGACAAAGCGGCTGCGTTTAGCCGTAAACTGTTTAGTCATACGCCCGGCAGCTGGTTCAAATTATCGTTAATCAAAAACCAATCGTGAATACCCTTTACACAGTGAAATGTTTTAATCGACATATCTAACACGTGTTAAGTGTGATAGACTAAATAGTACCAATGTAATGCTATCAGCGATGCTACTGATTCGGAAATATTTGCAACCAAATATAAAAAATTGTTAATCGCTAGTACCCGTTGCTCAGTAAATTTTTTTTAATCAACATATTTAACATGTGTTAAGCGTCACAGACTAAGTAGTACAGCCGTGGTAACGCACCCGACGCCCGTTTTAATTCGTATCCCGACCCCGCCGTTCTTCATTATCTTATTACTTAGCAAACTTTCTGCACTGCGACCGACGTGTCTTGATACTCGCAATATTATTAAAAAAAAATACCTCCTTATCATAAAATGCTACCGACATGCCGCGTACACACGGAATCCTTTTAGATTGTTTAGGGTATCCGCTACCATCATGTACAATGATATATATTTCACGGCATTGACATCAGCGATTAACCGTCGCAGAATCAACTTACCCTGATGATGATGATGCTCTATTTTGTGCCGAAACACGCATTGTTTGTAATATTTATAGTGCTATTATTTGATCATAGTGCGTCCATTGTACTATATACTATTATACAAGGTGTTAACAGATTATTGCAAAGTAGTTCAAACAATACCTTAGAAGCATTGCTTGTCGCAAAGTAACTGATACTGTTAATTAACGGATTTGTAATTGATTTCAGACCTCCCCCCCGAGTGCCGTTAGAAACTGAAGGATATGAGTAGAAGATAGGTGTAGGACTCCTATTCTGTAACTTGTAATCGTTGACAAATGTCCATGGGTAACAGTGATCACTTACCACCAGATGGACAGCAATCTCGTGTGAACAAATCCCCATAGATAACAGTGACTACTTACCATCAGATGGGCAGTAACCCCGTGTGATTCACAATTAAAAAAAATAATAGCCAAGTACCAGGACCTCATAAGCACGGTAGAGATCTCAAGACGGCAAACGGAGTTGTTCCAGACGTCAATGGACCTTCACCTTGACCAGCTGAACTCTCACCCCAGTTCACCCTGGTACCGAGCAAAGGGTTGGAACTCCGTAACTCACTTAGTTCCAACCAAGTTCCTTGCTACAGCGTTATGCATAGTTTATAAAGTTGCGTAGACCTGATCTTAGATAGTTTGCAGAAGTTAGGTTCGTACAAGGAAATGGATAGTTTCTTGTAAAAGAATCTGAAGGAAATTAATGAAAAAAGTTCTTTTTATAATATTAGTCCTAAAGTCCTTATGGACTAAATTAATAGCTAATTAACTTTTTATTTTAATATTTATTTACATTTAATTACAATAATGAAAATCTTAAAACTAATTAACTGAGAGATAAGTATTTGTAAAATAGAAAATATTATACACACTAGCTAGAAATAAACTCGACATATATAATAACTGTATATGATAAGTCGTTTTTCTTAACAAAAAAAATCGTACTTTTCACTTGCAATTACAAGTTGAGGTTATTTTTGTTCATAAACCATCTATATTCTATTCTCAAATCCTTATATTAACATTAATTAATATACAATTACCTAATTCTATTTAATATTATAATAGAACGCAAGTAAATAAGAAATAGAATTATTATTTCTTTAATTGCATTTATATACTCTATATATTTAAATAAAAAAAAAAAAAAATCAAAAAAATCAAAATTCAAAATCAGACAAAAACTCCTAACTTTTGTTCTGAAATCATATCTTAGCTGATATCTGTATTTTTATCTGGAATTTCTTAGTTTATAGCTGTAATGTTATCATTAAATCTAAAAATAAAAAAGGAGACTCTTAAGATAATAACTAGTAATTTATGTAATCTATGTCTGTATTTTTTATTATATAATAGCATATTTTATCGCTGAACACGCTTATAAAAGTAATAGATTTATTAAACTTTAGTAACTTTATATTAAATTAAGATATAATTATATTTTTTAATTTAAAAATGTGTTTAAGAAAAAAATGGAAAAAAGATTAAAGTCTATCCATCTTTATACGCTAAACGTGAATTATGGTAGACTTCTCTATTTATATATAGACAGATTATTTGCAAAAAACTATACAGAAATAAGTACAACACTAATAGAGTGCTGGTAACATAAAATTTTAATTATAATGAATAATTTTAAAAATATACTTGGCTCGTTCTGTAAAATAAAAATATATAAAAAAATTTAAATTACTCTATTCTTGTCTTTAAATTATTATAATTACATAGTAATTACAAGTATAAATATACATTATACTAACTAGCTACATTCTACTCTAAATGGTGAGTAAAAATAGTTGAGGCTTTTTGTAATAATTGGGTCAGAAAAACGAGATATAAGCGCCAATGGTGACATCAAAGAAAGCCGACGGCGGCGAGATCAAAGTGCCGCCGGCATCCGTGCCCCTTTGAACTTGCCGACGGTAAAGTACGTTGCGTTTAGAATACCTTGTAAGTTTAACGGGTAATAATTTTAGGTAATAAAAAGTACATTAATTAAAATCTCACAACTGTTTATTTAACATTTTAAAGAAATTTAACAAAGTTATTTAAAATTAAAAGATACGGACGAGGTATCAAAACTGAATTTAAATAACTTTCAACTGTTTATTATCGTAAAAAATCTCTTCACTGTATAATCTTCACGTTATAAGCTAAGTAAAAAATCCTTTGAGAAAGTTTCTCACAAATTAAATAGATGGCGCTAGTAACCACGACCTCATTTCTTATTTGGGGTCGAGTACAGAATCAGATGTTCCTATCAATAACTGCTTAGAATCAGATAAACTACAGGGTCGTTTGCTACTTCTACGTTGTCCAAATAGTGGTATTTTTATTACAATTACAATAATTGTGTAATGAAGTACATATAAAAAATTAGGAACTAAATATTTTTTTATTAATCCTTGTTATGATTACAAATTATCTTAAGTTGTTTTTTGTCTAAAATAATATTATACTTTTTTTTTTGTGAAAAAGTAAGAAACGGGCATGCAGGCCACCTGGTATTAAGTGGTCACTGCAGCCCATGGACAACCACGTCCAATCTCAAAT
>DWON01009595.1:0-11294 GCA_018251015.1 Phocides pigmalion okeechobee | reverse complement strand
GGGCGACCTTTAACGGCTCTACCACCTTTAAAAAAATAAATTCCGTGATATTCGTCTAAAATCACATATACATATATACATAACAGTTTTTGAATATTTGATATTCTATTACACGAGTGTCCTTTTATACTAATCTGTACATTAAATTAATATACAACCTGATTTTAAATGGTTAAGGAATTCTAACTAAAAAAAGGTCATAAGTTATAGAACCTTTGCTTAAAATCGTAAATGTACCTTTTTTTTTGAATGCTGTAATTCTCGCATGGTGTGAAAATATCATTGCAAATGAAGTTTAAACAAATGTGCCATCTTTTTTAAATATTAATGGATTGAACTAGACTATACTTTTATTACGAAAATTATAATCGAAAAATGTGCGGCTGTGTGTGCTTCTCTAATACTGAAAAGTAATAATATTTATTATTTCAGCACCTTACAGAAAATCTAAAAGACATAGGTGAAAAATGCTCTAAGTATTCCCTCTCAGACAACCTTCAGACAAACGACCGTTAGTGGCAAAATTTCATGAATCAATTCTTCGGAGACATCGTTAAGCGGTCGGATCCGGTTGTTATTTATAGTTGGTTGGCCTGAAAATATCCGGCAGGCGGTTTGAACAATAAATCGTATCACTAATCCCTTTTGCAGAAAGAGAAAGTCCAGACCTTTAGAAGGAGAATGCTCCAGAACTTTAAGAAAAAAGTGCTCCAGACCTTCAGAAGAATAATAGTTCAGACATTCAAAAGGAAAATGCTTTGTGATTCAGAGAAAGACAGGTCTGGGCAAAGGCCCAGCATTGGTTAAAATGGTTGCAGTCGGGCTACGTCTGTATATGAGTTTTAGTTGAAAAAGGGTAACGAGTACGCAGTTTACTTGATAGTAAGTGGTCACTTTCGCCCATTAACATCTGACGCTTGCTCTGCATAGGACAGGATTTCTACTTAAAATTGATCATAGAACGTTAATACACCAAAGCACTAAGATGAGCACTTAATTTGTAAAAGAGTCGGTAGTCACACTTTTGCACTGAAACGTTTCTTCAAGAACGAATAAACCCTTCCAGCTGTAAAAGGGTGAGGTGTTCCCTTCGCAGCCAAATCCAACAGATTAATCCACCTTGTAGAAAAGTTATAAGTATATTAATAACAATATCTACATATTGACTTGAACGACACACTCTAGACACAGCCAATCGAAAACTACGAATATGAACTTAGCCAACAAGATATCCCGCGACGAAGTTTATTGACTTAGCAAAATCAGTTGAAACTTGAAGCTATTGCTGACACAGCTATTGATCTTAGTACTGCAATCGGTTCAGCTTTTCATTGAGATTGGGAACAGAAGTCTTGCACGGAAAAGAGAAGACAAATGTTAAGTTAGTATTTGACTTCTTTGTTTTTAATTCGGAACAACCATGGTATTTTTCTTTTCGTTGACTGTTATTAGTAAGTTAAAAATCAAGAACCGCATATCGATGAGACCAATTCGACGTGAAAATTATCAAAATTCTATGAATCTACATTTAACTAAGCTGTTTTTATTATATCTCTGCTTCATCATAGCCTTTGAAACTAAACCCGATACATCTGCTGCAAGCTTCTAGATCATAACTTTGAATACATTATGTTACATAATGGGTACTCACGATTAACCCTTTTCATTGCCGATATTTTGAACCAGTTGCATGGCTCGTGGTCACAGCGAAACTGCGGTGGCGGGGGGAAACTGTAGACAGGTGCTTGCAGGACAGGTTCGAATTATAACAGGTTATATAACCTAATGTATGAAATCCGCGATAATATCAGTTTAACATCGTACATAACATTGAATAAGCTACGTTTCATGCTGAGATAGCATATAAATAGCGTATAGAGATTACAGAAATTGTAAATTTAATCGATTCCTCACCAATCGACTGTAGAATCGTAAGAAACGCATAGTAACAGGCGCTCATCCTTGCAAATTCGCCTTAATAACTTGAATTCAAATGAGAATTAATATAACGTTATAGTCTCTCGAATGAAAAGACAGCTTGGCGACAGAAATATTGCCTATTGAAACGTAAAGTCGTATAATGGCACCGAAATTCATAACTTGCTACCTCCGGCAGTATTAAATTTAAGCCAAGATACGGGCCGACCATAGAGTATTTAGGACTAGAAGTGAATTACAATTAGTACTTTCTGAAAAGAAATGTGTTATTGGGAATTTTTACCACGTGAAACAAAAACTGTTTTGTAAATGACACATATGGCTTGGAGGTAAATGTAAAAATATACTTGTAAACAATTGATTCCTGGATCTCAAAAATCCATAGACCAAAATTATATAATTATATTCGATAAATAATTATAGCCGAACGGTGGTAGAACTATAGTTCGACCGAGGACGTATTATCTCTCTCTCATAATCCGCCGTAAAGCATTTCTTGTACGAGTATTTCGGTTGGACAGGTGCGGTTGCTGGCCATATTTTGAAGGGAGGCGACCATCTTAGACCTCAGGAGTAGCAACATATTTACGTTTAAGCTCAGATAGGACTTTAGTCATGTTTATGGTTGTACGCTGATGTCAATGGGCGGCAACTACTTAACGCCAGGTGTTTTGCATGCTCGTTTGTTACTCTTCTCACATAAAAAGAAATTACTATATGTTACTGTATATAAGTAACCAAGTAAGTTATTTTAACTTTTGTTCTCCTAAAGTCACTTATTATCCTTTCAAATTTCCCATCATAGAGTTTCTAGTTTCTATTACCGTGTTATTATGACAAGGCGCTTCCATCTGATATATATTCTAAGCAGCATACAGCTATTCTTTATATAATTTTCTGTGTATGACGTTTTATAGCGCATAAAGTAACAGCTCTTGAGAAGATAAAATTGCCTTCAACACGCCTTATGTGGCAATTTGCATGCAAGAACCTGAAATGTTTTAAAAACTCATTCAGTAAAATGATAATTTGTTACCACACGCTTATGTGTCTTTTTATTACAATTACTCGTATGTATTGTGACGGGTTAGCGGATCGATGATGATGATGGACCTTCACCTTTCTTCCCCACATAAGCGGGGGCGGTGACCAGTCCGACGCCATGGCCTTCTCTCTTCTTCTCCGTCTGTGGAGGCAGCGACTGGTTCAAGGCACATGAACCCTTTCAAACGAAAGGGCGAGGTGCCAGATCTAGGCAGGCGTCCTCCTTTTAGTCGCCTCTTACGATTGGCAGGAGATACCGTAGCGCTATTCTGGTCCCGCGCTACAGGGACCAGGTTCTCTCATAATCTGCTGCAAATCAATTCATATAAATTGCTAGTAAATGCACTTACCGGCGATCCCAACAAGCGAGGCGATCATTAGTCCTTAAGATGATTTATTTTAAAGGTGGTAGAGCCGTTAGAGCTCGCCCGAGGCGGCACCACCGCCACCCTCATAAACCCGCCGTAAAGCAACATGTTCTTCATGTATTGTGTTTCGGTAGGGGAGCTGTGGTTGCCGGATACACATTTTTGGAGGCAACCATCTTAGTCCTTAAATAGAAATTCTGTTCTATTTGACATTGGATGTGGTTGTCCATGGGCTGCGGTGACCACTTACCATCAGGTAGCCTGCATGCCCATTTTTTTCTCTTTCATAATAAAAAATAAGAATAACTACACATCAGCGTACTACCTCAGATACGTAGAACCCTGTTTGAGATCCTGGAAATCCTGGTCCTAGATGTCTTACGGAACGTGGCTACGAAAACACTTAATATCAGGTGACCTTAAAATGAAATAAATCGTAAGACAAATCATAATACCTACTAACATTAAATATAATACGGAATGAAATTAACTAAATATTGTATCAGTTTTGGTCACCCAAATCAAAAACATAAAAAATGTTGTAAACAAAATTTTGTAATCATTCTAATTATGACCTTAAAAAAAATTGTGAATTGAAATAATATCACAAGCATGCACATCCATGCTTAGCTATTATACACCAGTGCACAATGTGAGCCATGCGTGCGTTAAAACAAACCAAATGGAATGAATCAAATGGTATCGAAGGGTCACACACACACGAGTCACAAGCGATAACCACAAGTGATCAATGACAAGCTGGCTTCACGGAACACTTCCATAATATCATATTTGTTATCATAAGTTATAATTGTTAACTATTTCATTTTTATAGCATAGATTTTTTTATGTGAGTTGTGTAGCAAACGAGTATGCAAACTACCTGATGTTAGGTTAATAAATAAATAAATAAGTAGTCGCAGCTCATAGACGTCCACGTACAACCGCAAATACGACTGAAATCCTACCTGAGCTCGAACGTAGATACGTTGCTACTTCTGAGGACAAGGATGGTCGCCTCGCTTCAAAGTGTAACCGGCAACCCCAACTCTCCAACCGAAACACAAGTAATGCTTTGCGGCGGATTATGAGGGTGGCGGTGGGATCTCTCCGGTCGAACTATAGTTCTCCCACTTTAATAAAAATAACATAAATAAGTAAGATTGCGTTGTCCACAGCGAGTTACTAGTTACTTGTGTATAACAAAAGGTCAGTACGTATGTGGCGACCCTAGCAACCACGCCTACGCATGCATCTGACACTGATATACGAACTCATACAAAACACATAATGGCGTAGGATTTTTTTTAAACAAATGATGGTTTTTTTATTAAATGCATGTGAAAAACATGCTAGATATACATGTATATTTACAAAACCATGATGAAAAAGTTTTTTTTTATGTTTTTTTTAATTTCATGTTCCAATCGGCTAAGTTATTTTAGTATATATTTAGATGTACATTCCTGATAATATCATCGATAGCAATGGTAATAACTATCATTTTTATTTAAGACAAATATCAAATGTACATGCAGACCACGTCAAATTAAGTAGTCGCTACAGACCTAAGACATTCTACGCATCTACGAGTGACGTCACTCCTATATGACGTCACACGCAGATGCGTTGCTAATCCTGAGGAGTAAGATAGTTGCCTTGCTTTAAATGTAGCTGAAAGCCGTACCTTTCGAATATGGATGCAAATAGTTTCATGGCGGATTATAAGTATAGTGATGGTACCTTTCCGGTCGACATAGTTCTAACACCTATCATCAGATGATAATTACTTAATACTGATATTATGAGTCAATGGAAAAGAAATAAAATTAAAAATTATTATTAGATTGCAACCCATATAATGAACTAAATTCTCTTTTCACACCAGGGGGCTTCTAATGATAGCGTGGACCATCTCCAGTGCAGATTAGAAGAGTAATTACTGCATTAAAATAACTCGAGAAAATAAGAGTTGGAGAGGCCATTCCGCGGTGGCAGCAAATTATCTCCAGAGCTATTAAAAATAATTAAAGCATGAAAGTACTCTTTGGGCCTACTTTGTATTTATTTTATACTCTCCAATATAACGAATTCGCATAAATTTTAAATTTTAAAAGAATGATATGCTTAATTACACAAAAAGAAGGTGTTAATAGGTAGTAAATTCGCTCGGGGAGGTACCACGACTGCCCTAATAATCTGCTGTGAAGCAATTATTGTGTCTCGGTTGGAGAGATACGGTTGCCGGCTGCGCTGAGAAACGACTCCTCCTCAGGAATAGCAACGCATCTACATGCAACTACAGATAGGACTTCAGTCTTGTTTATGAGTCGACTTGAATACTATTACCTACAGTTACTACTTAGCATTAGGTGGATTGTAAGCTCGTTTGCTATTTTACTGATATATACATATGTCGGAGTCAGGAGGTCGATAAGTATGGGTATCTTCATCTTCAGACATTATTTGTAGGCAAAATGTGGGTATACGGCCATTTAACAAAGAAATGAAAGTCACTCAACCGATATAAGGTATTATTGACAAATTACTATTTTAAAGAACTATTATAACAACGAGACGTAAGACAGTTCCTAGACGTGTTGTTCACACGGCGGCTTGCCGTTCAGTAAGGGTCTCCGCCGCGCACAGCACCACCTGGACTCTGTCGTAGCGCCATCTTGCTCCGATAACGCTTGCGGCTCGTTTATCAATGCAACTCTCGTACTATTGACCTCTCCGACACATATGTAAAACTTAATATAAATAACGTCAACTTCAAATTTAATTACAAGTTAGAATAGAATTAAAAATTAATACATAAATAAACTTATGTAAAATTATGTTACTGTTTAAATGAATTATTTTACTGTTCATTTATATAAAATGTATTCAATAAAATACTAAAACTACCAGAAAATACAGCTCTTGAACCTTCAGTCTACATATATTAAAAATTATCCAGCATTTTCATGTGGACAATACATTCCATGTGGCTAATAATCAAAACAGAAAATCAAGAAAGCAGTAAAATCTATCACATTTATAAAGAAAACAGTTCTTGTGTTTCAGAAGAAAGGTGTTGTCGCAAACTCACACATGAGACGAGCATCTTAGTCATCAGGAGTGACAACGTATCTATGATAAACTATAAGTGAAATTTTATTTTTATATGATCTTTTTTACGTGTATGGACACAAGTGATAATTTACCATCACGTTGCCTGCACGTTCTTTTGATACTTCAATTTCATAATTAAAATTTCACTTCAAAGATAACATTTAAACATCTACTTTATGTATATCCTCCTAATTATTTGAACCGGAAAAACTGTTGAATTTTATATTAAATCAAGGAAAAGCATTTCTTAGAAAATTATGCCAAGCTTTACTCTACGAAATAAGATAGCTCTAAAAAAGTAAGAAAGGAATTAAGTGACAAAGAGCAATTTACTGCTTCCACTTAGCAGGTCGTCAGCCATCTTCAAGGCAAATCGCATTACGGATGATAATTATTGCTAGGTCCGGACTAATGAATGGATATCGGATTAGTTACGATACTTTTAACTCTATACTTAGTGCTTTATTTTTCATTATTAATAATGACATGTGGTAAATCGATAATTCGACAGAGAAGGTATCAGTCATAATTGAGTTGCAAATGTATACTTCAAGTTATTTTTAGTATAATCTTTGTACAAAAGACAAACACGAAGGAAATCCTATCTGAGCTCGAACGTAAATTCGTTGCTACTCCTGAGGACTAAGATGGTCACCTCGCTTCAAAGTGTAGCCGGCAACCGCACCTCTCCAACTGAAACACAAGTAAAGCTTTACGGCGGATTATGAGGGCGGTGTTGGTACCTCCCCGATCGAACTATAGTTCTCCCATCTTTATGTAAACATGTAAAAGGGAAATATACTACTAATAATAAATTTCACTTACTAACATTCTACAAAGTCATCAGCTTCTTACTATCGCACGAAGAATAATTTAAAATAAGCTTATTGATAAAAACATGTAACTTTTTTATTACATTTTTAATATATCCAAGATCACGCGAGCAAAGCCGTTCGTTTAAAAGTAAATCAGATAGTAAAATGGAAAATGTGTTATAAGTCGTTCTGCTTCAATTTTAATTTTTATAAAATTCAAAATGGAACTTCATCTTTGCTTTCATGAGATGCTGAATAGACTAAATGTTCTCTTTGAAACGTCACTGAGAATTTTTCAATCTTGCAATTCCCCTGCAGACGATTTTCTATGTAAACTTAAGTTATATATTAGTCTATTATGTTTCTTTTTCAACTGTTTATTAGTTTACTTGAAATCTGTGTTTTGTTAAAATGAATTGGGGTCAAAGGGAACCTATAAATATCCTTAAATTGTCTCAAAAAGGGGTAAAGTTTGAGCTACATTCGTCCTAAATATTTTTATGCAAGAAATGTTGTAACCAACGAGCATGCAGGCCACTGGATTTTGAATGGTGACTGCAGCCCACGAATATGTAAGGGCAACTCCTAACAGAACTGAAGTCCTATCTGAGATCAAAATTTAATGTGTTGCTAAACCTAAGGACTACGATGATTCTCTCGTATGTAAGTATTGCAGGCAACAGCATCTCTCCAACCAAAATACAAGAGTCGCTTCGCGGTGGATTGGGAGGGCAGTTGTGGTGTGGTCGATTGGATGGGCAGCTATGTGCCCAATCGAATAGTTGTAACAACTATCAAAATCATTGGGTAAGCAACAATCACTCATGTGATGTTTATACAGAATTATAACTAGATGATGTGTAATGTTTGCTTGTGTAGTTATTCTTATGCCAAATTCTGCCCGCGGGATGGTTTGATGGGATCATATCGTTATCGGATTTGGTTTTATTTCATAAAAATCTGACGTACCCTTTCATCCCGGCCCTGGGCGGAGGGGATCATTTGATGATTACCAACCTCTTAGCAAAAAAGTAACCATATCGTTCTAACACAAATTGTTCTGGATTCGATGTTAATCCAGGAAAAAATATATAAATCTTTCTGTACTTATTGAGTGATTTGTAAGAGTTGAAACCTGGATTGTTGTTATTACCTTGTAATGTATACATATTTTAGGAGGCGTTTCATCTCAATTTTCGTGAGTAGAAATGCATTGGCGATCGACTTTACATAGGAATTCTCCTGCATATAGATTTGGTAACAGATATAAATAGATGTGTCATCACTTTCAATCAGGTAAACGGCTCATTCGTTCCTTCACTATCAAAAAGTACAAAGTCAATATCTATTAGAGCAAACAAAATTGTCGGCACGAAATTTTCTCTAGATGGTGAAAACGGGGTATCATTATCACGATTAACGAATAGAAGATTCAGGATTGATGAGTATCCGATGAGTTGGCAAGCCTGCTATAATTGTGACGCAAAACTTATTATTGGCAGTAATCAATCTTCCTTCACAAGTAATACCGTTAAATTGCCACGTGTTGAATCTACTAAATCTCACTAAGCGTTAATTGTAAATGTAAACAACCAGTTTATTGGTTTTACTGGATTATGTTACACTTAGTAACAATGTTAGTCGAACTTTATAAGTATAAGCATAAAATTTCGTCGTTAATGATAATGAACTATGTCTATCAAATTCAAATTAATTCCATAAAAAATAGTTATCAGTGTTTCATTGGATTTTGGCGGCGGCAAATGTCCCTATGAATACAGACTCTCGACTCTCGACCGGAGAGATACTACCGCCGCCCTCATAATCCGCCGTAAAGCTTGTGTTTCGGTTGAAGAGTTGCGGTTGCCGGTTACACTTTGAACCCAGGCGACCAGATTTGTCCTCAGAAGTAGCAACGTATCTACGTTCGAGCTCATATACGATTTCAGTCGTATTTGTGGTTATACCTGGATGTCTATAGGCTGCGACTACTTAACATCAAATAGTTAACAGTTATAATTTATAACAATAAATATGATATTTTTTTACCATTTTAGAAATTAGTTCCAGGTTTGATCGATACCGGTTACACGAGGCCTGGTTCAAATCTCGTGCGAGAATTGCGATTGCTATTCAACGGGTGAAACTAGCGTTCTTGGAACCATGCCGCATGGTCACGAACTCCATTTAGGTTATTTACGTTAGGCTTTTGTTATAATTAAATTTAAGATTTTTATTATTGTAAAAATCTAAATAAATATAAAATATGACTGTAATTTTCAACAACAGGTAGAGCGATTCCTGAGGACGTTTTTGGCGCATAATAAGTTAAGGTGTTTTTATAAATTGGGCGAGAATTTTAATAGTTAAATTCAGTATAGTTATTCAGTCGTCGTTCTAAATAGATGTTTCTAATTCTCAGTTTTTGCAACTAGGTAAGGACTATATGCTTGTATGAGAGAGAAATAATATAAGTTAATATAAACTTTATTATCCGAGCGAAGCTGGGCTGGGCCGCTAGTTAATATATATATATATAAAAACTCATTAGATGCAAAAGTCCTAACTTATAAGTACTTTTTTGTAAAATTGATCGTCGTCATCCAATCAAAAGATGAAAATTACGTAGTCTATTAACGCGTGCGCGATCAAAAGCTCTCAAAGCTTGAAACTTAGGCTTATTGAATTTTGGCAACACAGGCTTTGAAATTTGAATTTGTCTGTAATTACAAAACGTTGTCTTTATCAGTACGTTGTCTTAGACTTCTTAACATAGGTGATATAATGAAAAACGTCACAGTATAAAAATATATCAGTAGTTCAACGTATTTTGAGCTGCCTTCAATACCGGTTTTGCACTACTAAAGCAAATATGATACACTTCGTAACGCCGAATTCAACACTCGATATATATTTTAATGATATAGGAGTACTAAAGGAGCGTCCAGGTCACCTTATGGTGGTTGGATGCTACACCTCATGGACATCCATTTCCCACCTCAAAGAGGACGTCTATGGGATCGTACGTAGATAAGCTCCCAAGGACATTAGTCCTAATACCATATTAATCATGGCCTCTGTTGTAGGTACGTGTGGTTGGTAACATACGAACCTTCATAATTGCTTCACAGGCGGATGCACAGCGATAACTCCGTAATCAAACTATGGTTCACCAACCGTAGAATGATTTATACAAATCGGTGGTCTTGTCGGCCTGTGTGTACTGTGACAGTATAGTGAACGACATTACTTACATTGATCAAAATCTTCACAAATCATAAAATTGATACATTTTGTACAGAATAGTTATGTATGTAGAACGATTAAATAATTTTAAAATGTTGAGCGGTAGCTAAGCAATCCATTTCTTTAATGAGTTGCTTCAACCTAATTTTTAACCTTTGAAACACGCGTGATTATTAGGTATCTAATTGGTATCGTAGTTTTATGTCGTACGTAAAAAGTATTTCTGATATGTAACGTAGGAAATCGAAGTTGGATTATGTAAAGATTAATTATTGTAATGAGTATCCTAGTCGAAGCCAAGTTTTAATATTCAAAGGCTAATGTCGTAGTTCCCGCTGAGAAACGAATATCTAATTTCTGGCCGAGGAAGCAATGCTGCGCACTACTTGAATATTAAACGTTGAATATCTGCCAGCGAGCAGACATTGTGAAAATTCACTTCTATCGAGAAATGGAAATCCCACGCTTCACTTGCATTTTGTCATTAATATGATTTCAAATCCATATTCGTGTAAGAAAGAGTTCCTTCAGTAGTGACGTTTTATGTTAACTTAGCGTGTTTACATCCAAGTCTTCTCCGCGGTTACCCACGGGGGAAACGGTACCGGGGCCAAGGCCCCCTGGCCGTGGATTCTTCCGCGGCACGTGAATACGTGCCGGTTGTTGGTGCGCCGGTCACCCCTGTTTTTTTTTTTTTTTTTTTTTTATATTTTAATTACAAATAAGTAGAGGAAAGAAAAGAAAATATATACATTTTTTTTTTTTT
>DWON01009594.1:0-11294 GCA_018251015.1 Phocides pigmalion okeechobee | reverse complement strand
ATGTTGCTTTACGGCGGGTTATGAGGGTGGCGGTGGTACCGCCCCGGGCGAGCTCTAACGGCTCTACCACCTTTATTATTATGACAGTTATTTGACTCGGTTAACTAATTTGTGGTTAAGTAATCCGTAGTTAGTTTATAAATACGGATCCTTAAAAATCCTTTGATTGACTTCAGATCGTAGTCGCTTATATAGCAAAAATCTGCTATAAAAATTATATCACTATTATTGTCGATTTTTAACAAACAGTCATATGTGTTAATATCGATTCAGTTCAATATCGATTCTCCGTAGCAAAAATCGATCTACGTTTACGATTATGCATTCGATATTCAATCAAAAGCGGACAAAGGGTGGCTAGGGACAAACACTACACACAAATATTATTTCTGCGTGTACATAATACATACATAAATAATATTTTCACGAAATACGACCATAGTAATGCAGATACAGTCGACTTAAAGTTCGAAACGTTTAGGGAACAGAAAATTTAACTTTGTACAAATTTATTGCAGTGTTCCCATATAGCATGTCAAAGGATTATAAGATTTAGATGTATTATGATGATTATGAAATAGATTTGACATTAGTGTGACACAATAGAGTCCACATTTGAATGCATATTATCTGGAGATAATGGTTGTGCACGTGTGTAAATCTCAACCGATGCAATTTAAAGTAGCGAATATTTACTTAAATTGCAAATAAAAAATATTCAAATAATGACGTCAATGTTTGATCGATGCTACTGGTGATAGGAGGGTTCGGTCATATCTCGGGCAGAGAAATGCAATTTATGCTTGACTTAAAATAGTAGCTAGCTAGTTTGCAAATCTTCAAACTTAAAAATATTAAGGAGCTTTAAAATAAATGTTAATATATTTTGACGGTATTTCAAAAGCTTTCAAATTACAAGATAAGATTGAGTAAATCAAGTTACTTGCCTACCTAAGATTTCGAAGTTACCAAACATACATACAAATTTGTATGGAAAACGGATTTAAAAACCATAACACAGTCAGTCTACCATAATTTCATTAGAATGACGCCTTAACTTTTATTTTATGGTGGTGATAATGCGCCCGAAGTTTTTATAAAACGTAATTGATTGGCGAAGTTAAGCAACGTCAACCGTGGTCAAAATTTGGATGGGTGATCGCTAGTGATCAAATGTCATACTTTCTTACTTTCTTACATTGTACTTAGGAAGATAAGGTAGATACTTGGCCCTGGTTATTAATAATATCTTCACTTATCGTCACTTTGTCGGAGACCCTCAATGGTTTGAAATTATGGGATAGATGGGTTGGCATCTAATACATAATTATCGTCACTTATTAAGGCAGCGTACATAGAGAGGCCGTTGACCACATAACACGATTTTGAAAAATTTTCCTCTTGTTATCGGATCTTGGTGAAATAATAGATCGCTTGCACACAAATCTCATGATTCCGTGTGATTTACCAAAATGAGTGTTTATTATATAAATATTATTTATTAAATAAATTTCAGTGTTTCGTGTTTATTAAATAAATTTCAGCGGAGGAACATGTATTACTTGATCCAATCTATTTTTGTAGCTATTTTAATCAGAAACTTGCTGAAAAAAACGTGATATTTTCCGAAATCTTCCTTTTTTTCATACAAGATTGGATGAGATTCAATTCCATCGTTGCCCTTTTATTGCGTCACTTAATAAATGGATCCCGATACAGGGCGTTAGAAATTCAAAAAAACATTATGGGTCCTTAGAATCAAAAGCAACCCAACAGTGACCAAAACGATGCTATATTTTCCAAATAACGGTACTACTACATAAATAAACTGACAACAGATAATGTAAAGTGATTTTTATTTTATTTCACTCCGAGATTGAGATAAAAGTGATCATTGAACTCAGCTTTATCGATCTTAGATGAGATTCAAAATCGGTGCAGATTGGATTACAAAGGTGTTGAAGAAGTGACTACTATGCATGGTTATAGAAACAGCCTTGTAGTCAAATTCAGACCTTTCACACGGTTCGGGGATCGAGTTTCTGAATTTATGTGTGTGTTAATCAGTTATCACTTCTTTTAATGCTCAAGGAAAAGTTCATGAGGAAACTTGCACGTCTGAAAGTCAAATGTGGGAGAACTATAGTTCGTACCGGGTGGTACCACAGCCGTCCACATAATCCGCCCTAAAGCATTTCTTGTGTTTCGGTTGGAGAGGTGCGGTTGCCGGTTACACTTTGAAGCGAGGCGACCATCTTAGTGCTTAGGAGGCGACCATCTCAGATAGGATTTCGGTCGTGTTTGTGGGGTTGGACATGGATGTCTATGGGCTGCGATTACTTAAATTCAGGTGGTTTGCATGCTCTTTTGCTACGCTTCTTGCATAAAAAAGTTTCCTTTAAAGTTCTCAAAGGTGTATGGAGATTACAAATCCACGTTTGGTAAGCGTTGTGGATCATGGCCTGACTCTTATCATCCTCAAAAGTACCCTACAGTGGGCACTCATGCCTTTTGAGATGCGACGATAGTGAAACATCTTAAAACCTCGATTTTACAGGAGACGATTTATAAACATCGTTTATTAAGGAAAAAATCTACCATACATTTTTTACTTGGATTTGGTCGATGGGGTCTGAGTCCTAAAAAAGAAAATAAAACAATTACTTTCACGTTTAATTAAAGTTGCTGGTGACAAGATGTTTGATTCTTATATCATGTAGAGAATTGCAAGCTTTACTCAGCAAGGGAATAGGGCGAGCTTTATTGGCACCTTGCCGCATGGGCACAGCCTCTCTATGGATTGCTTAGTTTAGGAATTTAATATTAGTTTTAAAATATTCATTGGTATATCGAGGTTACTTAATACCGTAATATCAAATATTATTATTGTTATATTAATATTATAATATTTTTATACCACCTAATTTACATATTTATCAATAAACTATACATACATATGTTAAAGTAAAAGAACCAAGAAAATCATTGCATATTTTAAAAATATTCTTAGCGTATCTTGATGAGAGAAAGCGTAAGTACAAACGTTAGAAAACCTGTCAATAATTATTGGATACCCCTACTCCGGTTATAATCACTGACCGTACCTACTCGCGGTTGTTTATTGCGGCAACCGCGTTCCTCAACCGAGCTCCGAGCGGCGACACTTGTTCATTGACGATCTAATTGCTGGCGCATATTTATATAGAGCTGCTGTACTGCTTATTATCCGTCTGTTAATAGAGATGAGGATATTTGATTAACATGTACGGTTTTTTTGATGATTTTTTGTTGAATATTTGACTGAATAGTTCGCAATATTCGACTAAATACCAAATATTGTATAAATAAATACAAAAAGAGTTGCCAAATAGATCACTAACTGAATAGAAACCGAATATTCTTATATACCACTCTCGATTACGGTTTTAGATATTTGATTGCCGATATTTCGAATCATTTGTATGTCTCGTGATTAAGGCTAAAACTGTCGCTGCTACATACGGCATCTGATAGGACTTGTTTTATTAGACGCTGTAGATGCATTGCTATGCTGTAATAACCGCATCCTCAACCGAAACACGAGAATGCTTCACAACGAATTAAGAGACTGCTGATGGTGTCTTTCATGTAAAACCACTTGTCTAACTCAAATTTGAATACAAATATTTTATTTAATTATAAGGCGCATTCTCTATACATATCTTTAAAAATGACAAAATCTCATAATAAAATCAGTTCATCGGTTTTAAATCCAATATCAGTTTAATTTAATTAGTAAAAACCTCTACCTTAACTACTTCTTAGTAGCTAGGACTTTCAAAATCTTCCGTCTTAACTAATTCTTAGCAGTTACAATAAAACTCTCATCTCAACTGTTTAATCATTATTTCACGTAATATCAACTCTTTAAAACTACAACAAGCAAGTAGCGGTTATTGTACGGTACAACAACTGACAAATACACGACCTGTTGTTACATCATCAGGTGCAAGGGAATATGAACCCAACGCGCTAGGCTAATGGATAATGTGGGAAACAAAAACGCATGCATTGAATAGCGAATTCCTAGTAAGGATTGTCTTGGGTTGTGGTCAAATTGATTTGTTGTTCAAGACCTGTTGGTTCACGTTGTATTGTTATATGGACGTTTGATTTGTACTTTCGTCATCTTGTAACAAGTATTCAGAAAAAGTCGACTTTACTTCAAGAATAGGAACATGAAAATTAAGAAAGAGAAGAATAAAAAGCGAGTTAATATTTTTTGCTAAAAGAATTTATATACAAAAAAATAACCGGCTTTAATTCTAAATGGCCGTCCCGCTTCTAAGTGTAGGCAACCACACCTCTTCAAGTATAACACAAGAGTTGCTTCACAGCGGATTATGAGAGTGACAATGGTATCTTCCCAGTCGATCTATAGTTTTCATACCTGGACGTTCATCTGCAGGTCTTCACGCATAAACATTACAGGTTCCACCGTCTTGTTGTGTTCGTTCACCCTCTCATGAACACACTCATAAAGGTTCTTTATGGTGCGAATAGGGATCATACAGGTAGACTTCAGGCTTCTAACTTGTAGAGAAAGACCTGTGCCCAGCAGTGGGCATGGATTAACGCTATCCCTACAGCCAAAACACTGCTGTGTAATTCTGGGCGCGACACTCTTGCTGCTCCTACACACCTGTGTTGTACAAATTTGTATGGATTACGGACGACCAAAAGTGCTGTTTTTACATCGGCGCTACAAGCCTGGGGGCGGACGTCACGTCTGTGTATTCGTAGACGATATACAGATGCTACAAAATACAATATTTCAGTAATTTGTCGGCGTATCTTCAGTCTTATCAAACAAGCTCCAGCTTAGGGCCGCTTCCCGTAATATTGACCCGATTATATAAATCCGCGCCGCAGTCAAAGTTTTAAAGAATCCAGACCGCTGCGTCGATCAAGCCACAAGCTACTTCTAATAAAAAATAAACATTTAAATTTAAATTAATACTTGTTCATAAACATCCCACTTTACTGCATGTAAAGGTGAAACTTATTACGTTCTTGGAGTAATTAAATTCATTACATTATAATTATACGCCACGCTTAATCTATTATTGCTATTTAATAGTTAATGAAAGTAATCATTTGTAATGACCATATTTACTGGTTGCTATGGCTGACACTGAAAATCTACCCGCTGGTTAGAAACTTGTCTGACAAAGAGCGAATAACGACAAGAGATACGGTTTGTTTTATCTATGATTGTCCTTAGAGGCTCTATTCGACCGGGGAGGTTATACTCATTTTCAAGTGTGGAATTTGTTTTATATTTTGAGAGTATGATATGGTTTGTGAGTGTGTCTATCCTATCTTTCCAATAGGCCGGTTCATTCACAAATGGGGTGATCATCTCAGTCCACTACTTGGACTGAGATGATGATGATAACGTATCTGTGATTGACTTCAAGCGTCCCACTTTGCATGTTTGGACAACTAAAAGATTTGCAGGCGTGACATATTTTATTTAAAGTACACATACTAGACATGTACGAGTACACTTGATACTTTATACTTGAGTATATATGGCAACCCTGCCATATATATTTAAGTGATATTATCCACACGTTTATGGTCTGTGTATGGTCTGTGGTCTTTCTGTGTGCGTGTTTAAGGTCTGTTCATGAAATAAACACAATTTTACTGATTAATACAACTACTAAACTCGATATTGAGCTTTTATTTTTATGAATTTCAACGCTTGACAAGCTACATGTAGTCAGTAGAACAAGTACTTTACCTCAAAGCATTATGCAAATTCTCTAAATTAAGTTACCAGTAATCTCGACTTAGCAGGAGTCGAAATTAGGAAAGCATTGGAAACGACTGTTTATGTAAACCCAAATGCAATTAAAACACATATTTATTCACTTACCTTTTTTGTGCTGGCAATAGATTTGAATATTTTAACTGATTTCAAAATAGAAAGAACTCAATAAAGATTGTATATTTTTTATATTTGTTAACTTGAGTTTCTTAGCAGAATTCCGCCATTTAGTAAATGTATTGTATTTAGAAGGGTATATTTCCCGTTCGTGTAGTATTGGAAAGTATGTTGTAGTATTAGATAGTATAGTCTAGTATTTAGAAGTATATGGTAGAATTGAGTAGTATAGTTGGCTATACAGAGTGGCCGCTGCATCTCATGCACATCCATATCTAACATCAAACCTTGCGCGCTGCATTTGAAAGCGAGGCAACCATCTTAGTCCTCAGGAGTAATAACGCATACGCATGACGTCAGACAGAACTTTAGTCTCATTTGAAGTTACCCACAAATGTTGATAATCTGCAGAAACCATTTAACATCAAATGGCTTGGCCACTCTGGTGCTTTTTTTATTGCGAAAGAGTAAGAAACGGGCATGCAGGCTACCTGGTGTTAAGTGTCACTGCAGCCCATGGACAACCACGTCCAATCTCAAACAGAACTGAAGTTCTATTTATGGATGGACGCGGATGCGTTCCTACTCTTGAGGACTAAGATGGTCGCCTCCAATAGTGTGTATCCGGCAACCACACCTCCCTAACCGAAACACATTACATGAAGAACATGTTCCTTTACGGCGGGTTATGAGGGTGGTGATGGTACCGCCTCGGGTGAGCTCTAAGGGCTCTACCACCTTGCAGACTTGCTACTTATCCTTATTTGCTTTTTATACGTGTTTATAAAAAAAAAACATTAATAAAGGCACCTTATATCATTTGCATCTGGCCATCTGTCCACCTGTATATCGTCATACCTACATATCTGTATGTTTACATGTCACAGTCGCTAATATTTTGAGTTTATGAGTTACATTAACACTCCAGTGTAGAATACTAATCGTACGCATACAAAATTTGGAAGGAAGAAAATATAATACAATGTAAATAAAGGCGGCCACACACAGTCGTAATCTTCGTAATGTATAATCTGTAGATTGCAGGACGCACGTGACGTACGGACAGCATTGTCTATACGCTATTGTAAAGATTGCACGGACTCGGAAGCCGTACGCGACCGAATTACGCTTCGATATCGGCGAGAGTAATATGGAAATGCCGTTAGTTTTAGGGAATTTTGAGGTTTAAATTTTTTGCTAGAACTATAGCTTGACTGGGGAGGTACCACTGCCGCTGTCATAATATGCTATAACACAACTATTGTATTTTGGTTGAAGATGCGGCTGCGATCGACACTTAGAAATGTGGCCATCTTAGTCCTGAAAAGTGGCATCGGAGTTCTTTGTACCTTCGATGCCACTCCTCAAGACACATGCGCAAAGGCTATATGATGTAAACATGTATTCTCAAACAGGACTAAAGTTCTAACTGAAGTTGTACATAAATGCGTTGTTACTAGATCTACGATGGACTCTGCTCTTTGAAGTGTAGCCGCAAGACTAACGTCTAAATTGTTTTCTTAAAAAAATAGTTCACAAAAAGCTATTCCTGTATCTGCTATTGTTTTAGCTCTCTACAGTTTCAGTTCTCCTCACGAACGCCATTAGTACTTTCAATTATGTGTTCGGTGAGGTGTAGACGTCCGTTTTTTCATTCATACAGTCTCGGTTAAGAAAAAAAAACTTACAAACACTCCTATAGATGGAATAAATATCTTCGGGTTTATCTTCCAGGAAACGACCCAAAAACTTTCAACTTAGCACACAGGACTACTGACATGTAGACTAAACCCCAACTGATAAATATTCATCCTGGTATGAATTTAAATAACAATCTCTGGATTGGCAAACAGGACTATAACCCATAGACCCAGAAGTCAGTCATAAAAATAAACATGGATTATCCTCTACAGGCTAACGTATTCCATAATAGCCAGTGAACCATTATTGAGCAGTCGCTTCTGATACAACGTAACCCTAAATTGAACGTTTGCAACAAATTGTAGCATTTTATGGACTATCTTTGATAAAATGTTCTCTTTGTGTGTATTTTGTAGGTGGGAGAAATATATTTACACTATATTTTCTTTCTTTCTTTTTTTCTTCTTTCTGGATTTCTTTTTATGTAAGAAGGGTAGCAAAATAACAAGAAGGTTTTTATAGGTGGTAGAGCCGTTAGAGCTCGCCCAAGGGGGCACCACCGCCACCCTCATAACCCGGCGTAAAGCAACATGATTTTCACGTTTTGTGTTTCGGTTAGGGAAGTGTGATTGCCGGATAAACATTATTGGAGGCGACCATCTTAGTCCTCAAGAGTAGGAGCCTATCCGCATCCATCCTTAAATAGAACTTTTGTTCTATTTAAGATTGGACGTGGTTGTCCATGGGCTGCAGTGACTACTTAACTACAGGTGGCCTGCATGCCCGTTTCTTACTCTTCCACAATAAAAAAAGGTCACCTGATGCTTAGTAGAATCTGCAGTCAATTGAAATATAAATTTAATCAGGAATAAAGTGTTATTTAAGTTCGTAAGTAGATGCGTTGGTACTTCTGAAGACTAAGATGGTGTCGTCGACTAAGTGCAGTCGACAATTGCACCTCTCCAATCGAAATAGAAGATTTGCTTCATTGGATTTATGATAACGCCTGTAGTACCTTCCCGGTCGAACAGGAGTGTCAGACTGATCTTGAGTCTATTTAGAACTTGGATGCCGATATCCATGGGTTATTGCGATCACAGCATCAGCTGGTTTGCTTCATCATTTTCTGCTTTTGAAGCACTTGATAAATATACTTTTATATATTAGGAGTTGAAATGAGCAGTTCTGTCTATCTAGATTATTTAAAGGTACCTTTGGTCGTGGGTACACATTCAACATACATTGTACAATATAAGACTAGTACATAAATACCTAAACTCATAATAGAAGTCTAAATTGAATACTTAGATCTATCTGGCTAGGTATCTAACGCGAAACCCTCTGCAGGACAGACTATGGATGCCTCGACATGCTGATCGTCACGTTGATTTGTATTTGTGATTAATACTTATTATCTACCCATTATTATCAAATGACTAAAACTGGCCTCCTCGGGATAAGAAGGTTTAGGTCATAATCCACTTTAGACACCAAGTGGTGATTGGTAGTAGACTTTACACACCTTTGAGAACTTTATGAAGAATCTTCAGGCACAAATATTTCCTCGCAATATTTTGTATCATTGAAGCATTTGCTAAATAATATCTGCAATTGATAATTATTTTCTTCTTTTTTGAATCCCCGTGCTATGATCACTAAGCTATCACAACTAATTTAAAACTATAAAACTGAAATATTTTACTAATTTATCATAAATGCTTTTAGGGAATGGGCAATGGCAAAGGTATTCCTTAGGGAAGCGTTTTTCGGAAAAGAGATAAAACACCAAATGAGAGATACTTGTTCGATCGTTCTATCGTACAGTGATTGATGATCGTGAGTGAATGGATGACCGAATGGAGTCGATTTAGCGAGCACAGCGCCATTTGCATGTGTATACCTCGAAATGGACCCCTTACAGATAGCAAAGATTAATGTATTTTAAAACGACAGAGATGTCTTTGGCTTGTATAGATGTTTCTGTCGTTATTGTTGTTTGATTATTGTGAAACTAGTTTTTACTCCTGACTTGACTCATATTATTTTTTTAATAAGGTAAATCTGATTACTTCAAAAGCTATTTTTATATGAGAAAATTTCAGGCTATGTGATGTTGAGTGGCCGCTGCAGCCTATATACTTCCACATGTAACCTTAAATAGGACGGAAGTCCTATCTGAGCTCGTAGGTAGATTTGTAAACCACTGAAGTTCAATCTAAGGTTGTACGTTGATGCGTTACTTCTGAAGAGTAAAGATTTTCGCTTGTAAATGTAGTCGGCAACCGAACCTCTTCAAACGAAACACTAGAATTGCTTCACACCGGATTAAGAAGGCACTGATTTTGACAATTTATATATTAAACCAGCAGTACCCTGTACGCGTTGCTACGCAACCAATTAAAATAAATTTGAAGGAAAGACATTACACAAAAATTTAATTCATCTTATTGATTTTGGTCGTACCAACTCAGAAACATTCGTGGGCTCATGCACAACAACTTTGCTAAAGATCATCACATGATCAAATGCATAGTTTACGAGTCTATAAAGTACATACAGACAAACATTCATTTTTAATTATATAAGAAAGATATTTTAGGAATAGAAAAAAGTAAAATATATTACTTTCTTTACAAAATATACTTATCAATGGCCCGTTTTAAACCTAAACTTTGCCTAGACAAGTAGCTAACTAACTAACTAGACTTATACTATCAATCTAAAATATGGCATATGGAATATATCGGTACGGCATAACTCTTAAATGTAAGATAAGCATCCATTCCACATTACAAAACTCGAAGATAAAATAAAAATTATCACGTAAACGTTACATTGGGACGCTGTCGCTTTAATGTATGGTAATTTGATGCTAGAATATCTGAACACTATGGAGATTCCCACGTACCAAACAGTTTAATACAAGATATGTCATTATGCAAATGGTAATTAAGTAAGAATGGTCTTGAGAAAGAAAGCGTTTTAAAGCAGGTGGCGGGAAGTGCTGATACTTAGGTTTTATTAGTTTCGGTTGCCGTGTCATTGTAGAATCAGGCATTTTTTAATACGTCTGTTACACTGCTGGGCAAAAGTTTCATTCACGAGAACAGCTAGTTTTTACCAAATTATTCAAGTGTAGATTGTTGGACTACACATTCTTATGACTCAGGTCTTCTCAGGATGATTTACTTTATTGTAAAAGTAAGTGATAATTAAGTTAATCAATTATTAATATACACATAATTTTTAAAATCAGCGCTATGTCGTGGATTAAAACCTCGAACAAGAAATCTCATCAAAAGTCTAACAATTACATTGTTTTTTGTACGAAATATAGTAAATTAACAGAAATATATAATATAAGCGTTCCGTATGTAGTCTATTTTTTACACACGTGGAAGAAATCTTCATAGTTACATATTGACATTCCTTATAGTAATCTTTTGCTTCTAAAGAAGGTAATCATTATTTTAGGTTCAGGTTTAAAGGGCTGTAACGGAAAATAGATACCAGGTTTTTTTTTATTAAAGAGTTTAGTTAAAGAGTATGAAACGGGCATGCAGGCCACCCTATGTTAAGCCACATCCAATCTTAAATAGAACAGAAGTTCTATTTAAGGATGGACGAGGATGCATTCCTACTCTTGAGCACTAAGATGGTCGCCTCCAATAGTGTGTATCGGGCAGCGAGTCATTTAAGCACCTTCGCATTACACGAATAT
>DWON01009593.1:0-11295 GCA_018251015.1 Phocides pigmalion okeechobee | reverse complement strand
TGGTTGCCGGATACACATTATTGGAGGCGACCATCTTAGTCCTCAAGAGTAGGAACGCATCCCCGTCCATCCTTAAACAAAACTTTTGTTCTATTTGAGATTGGACGTGGTTGTCCATGGGCTGCAGTGACCAGTTAACATCAGGTGGTCTGCATGCCCGTTTCTTACTCTTTCACAATAAAAAAAATACATATTTATTTACACATTATTAATATAAATAGTTATTACTATTATAAGATATATATTTATTTAACGTCCAATACTGCATTATATCTGTATAAGTAATTGAAGCTATTGTTTGCATTTGATTTCTACAGCCAAGTAGGTACTCGTATGATCTAAAATATTTATATCGTAACAATCCACAAACGGCTATCTAATATCAAACGAGGGAAAGCCTGTCATAATAAGAGGGAAACTAATAAACAGACATATATATATTTCTAAGTAATACCTATATATAAGATACCTAAACACACATAAAACACTTGTGCTCATCACATATATATATATCTCCTTATATCAATATTAACCGAATGAATAATCTGTCATCTTCATATGTTACATAGTAAGCAAATGTTAAAATACAATATAGTACAGACCATTCTAACCTATATAATTGTACATTTTTATATTCATAGTAACTAAATAGGTATATTGTAAAATCAACATGTGTGATGTGGAGAGTCAGCGCCTTCGCGTTGATGTCTATTGTATGTCTCGTAGACAGCTACGCAAAACTCTCCCACATGTGAATTTTAAATGTTGGAACTAAACTGATGATGATATTATGGATCTTTTGCAAGAAATAGTATTTTTTATATGAGAAGAGTAGCAAACGAGCATGCAAACCACCCGATGTTAAGTACTAATCTACGTACAACTACAAACACTACCCAAATCCTATCGGACCTCGAACGTTGCTACTCCTGAGGACTAAGACGGTCGCCTCGCTTCAAAGTATAGCCGGCAACCGCACCTCTCCAACGGATACACAAATAATATTTCACGGCGGATTATGAGGGCGACGGTGGTACCTCCCTGGTCGAACCATAACTCTCCCACCTTGCGAATTTTATTAATACATTAACGTTTATGGAAACTTAAGTGACAAGTGCATTGTTGACTAGAATACGATATAAAAACCACCGAAAATTCTTACCCGTTCCAGATACACTTACAAGTGAAGGGACTATCTCGCCCAGGACTTTATTACTATTTCAGATAACTTCACTTCCATATCAGGATTGTTAGAGCTTGGTTTCATGGGCCTTTACGATCGCTTGAAATCATGTAGTTGGTTACTATTCTAGACAAGAATTGCTTCAGTGTTTCGGAATGCGGAAATTATTACTTATAACTACATTTATCCCGATGTTTAACTTTACCACTTATAAAAAAATCTATACACTTGTTATTTTTCTAAGTACTTTTTATTTTAATTACAATAATGAAATCCTTAAAACTAATTATAATAAAAGCCTAACCTAAACATTTTAAAGGGAGTCCGTATCCATGCGGCATGGTGCCAAGAACGCTAGCCGCATTCCCGTGTTGACTAGCGATCGCAATCCCCTGGCGAGATATAAAACAGTCCTCTTGTCACTAGCGGTTTCGATCCAACGTAAGGTACTTGATTTAAATTTTTTTTGCACTCGGACCCCACGGAACATTTTTTTTCTAAAATTTAGATATATTAGTCAGATCACAGGGCTAAAAGCTTAATAATAATATTCTAACTAATAATTTTATAATCAATAACCCAATAATATAGATATTTATTTCTACACTATACCTAATACCTACTCATATTACATGTTAAGAATTGTTAACTTTATATTCAATATTCATGGCACAAAATAAACTATTAATATTAAATACTAAACTACATTCATAAAAAGAAATATACGATTAAAATTTTTAAAATGTATTAAAAGTAAAATACTACTTCTAAATTGCTGTCACAAGGATGAATTCAAAGAATACAATGTTATTCGATGATTATCTTGTCAAAGTATGCATCTTTTAGCAATATGTATAGAGTAATCAATTTTGTAAATTCATGAATAATTGAATATATATAAGGAACCCCACCAACTCGTACATTACTTTGGTCACGCGATAATGCGAATCATCTACTTAGGTGTATTCAGATTTTATGAATATTGCAAATAATGCCATTATTAGGTATAGTTACCTACTATTTTAATACGTAAAATGATTAGATAATGCGGTTTTTGTTAAATTATTTGTTCACAGGTATTCAACTTTGTTCTATCGAGTGTGTGGAGAATCTTTACATAATAAACATAAAATCTCTACAAAATTCTTCCAAATAGTATAATAATAATAAAGCGAAATCCATATTTGATTTGATTTAAAATAATCGTAAGACAGTTTTACTGAAAATAATGTTTAAATATATTCCCATAATAAATAATAGAGTGACGTTAATAAATATTATAAGTTTTTAACTTATTACACATAAAAAGCTAAACCCTACTTAAATGTGTACCATAAATGAGAGAAAATGCCTCAGAAAATTATAATTCTGCTTAAAACTTAGTAAATTGATAAAATAAGCTGAGTATTAATTGGTAAGACAATCAAGAAATAATCTAAACAGTTAAGTATTTGAAATAATTATTCCGCATTATTCCATGAGCACAAAGGGCGCTCACCTGTTCACCTTTTGCCCTTTTCTCTTACGGGGCACATAATTAATTCGGTTCCGAACCCAGATCCCATGACTATTGATATCTTCCCTATGAGACCGCCGACATAATCGGATCTGATCGACTTTTTGCCGCGACGATTCAACTGAAATTAGATTCTGATTCGTAACGTTTTCCTTTTGTATATATATATCTACCTGTATGATTGTATAACACGAACTAACAAATCGATTGCGACTTAATAATAATATGGTCCTCTCTAATTAGATGAGAATCAAATGCAACAAAAGTCAAATCTATATTTTTCAAAAATAGTGTAAGTTCCCAAAAACAAGTTAAATTTAAATATAAATACCTTGTTTTTTACATTAGGTCTTTCTAGTGGATCATAAAAAATAACTTTAGTTAACGTTTATTCTGAACCTAAGTTTTTCATGTGTGTCTAGGTGAATAATTAAGACTACTGAATATTTACTAAAACTGGATAACAACATTTATTTTCATAAACATTAGGTATATTTTTGTATTCCTAAACTTACTTAGATGCGATGTTGTCAGAGAAACAATTTAAACATTAATGTAGCGTGCTATGTTAACAGATACCCTTGGTAATTATCATTTTAATTTTACTCTTTGGTTTAAATGTATAATTTTATATGACACATGTTATTAAGCTAATATGTATATATATTATAAATAAAACCTAAAGTGTAAATAATTCAAAAAATATGTATTTTATATATAAAAATGCTATTAAATACATAAATGCATAACTTAGAAGTCGTTCATGGTAAATCAGTGTCAAATATTCATAATTAAATAATAAAAATATCAGAATACAATTATCTACTTTCCAAACACTTACTTATAATGTATGGAATTTGATAAAAAACTACAATTTTTATAATATTTTACCACGTATACCAACTATGACAATTTATTATTAGTCCACAACAATCTATTAGTGTAACTTAAAAATACGCCGAATCTAAAACGAAAAAACCTGGGTAAAAATATAATTCTGATGACCTTTAACAAAAATGAAGGTTCAGTAAACATAGCGTGTAATAGCAAATTATACTTTACACAATAGTCAATCTTTTCATACATATCCTTCTATTCAAATTTCATGTCACGAAAAGTATTATTTATTTATCCTTTTGTTAATAAAATAATAAAGGTTAAGTTTACAAATTTTATTGTAATTATATAATTCGTGATCGAATTCGATTTGCCATTCAATCAAACAATACAACTTGGTTACTTTATAAATCTTGGAAAATTATCGTATTTTTTTCTAAACAGCCTGTAATAGTTTATTAAAATAAAGATATACGTAACTAATAATGGCTATAAAGAGGTATTTTTTATCAAAATGTGCAGTGTAAAATCACTAATGTGTAGAAAATACATCACTTCATATGTATGTGAAATAAAAATGTGAAATATTGAACAAGTTTATAAGGTGGCTAGAACGATTAACACCATCAAACTATCGCCACGTTTTATGAAGATATTAATGTTTTCCTCGTTTAAAAATTGTTAAACACAAATCAAATTTAATGTAAACATGTAGTTACAAGAACGACAAAGGAAACTTTAGTCACGGAAAGAGCGGTGATGTTTAATTGCATATGCGTACGTAGCACATGCGATCCCCCGTCGGGATATCAAGAGAGCGTACTCAAGAAGCCGAACGTTCGCTCGTACATGATAAGCGATAATTATTTAATATGCCATTTGCTCGAAACCAAATTGAGCAATTTATACACGTCGGCCGGCGCCCGTGCATCAGCCGACACGAGCAGTGCGTGCGCGATTTAATAACCTCATATTATATAGTTACCAGGTAGAGTGCGCACGATTTAATGTTATTAACCAATGCGAGTTGGTAATTTCGTTTATGTCATTAAAATTTTAAGTCTACCAACTCATTCCCGCAATATTTCCCATGGAAACATTCGTTAGATCCGTAACTATTTCTTCCGAATGACCTCAAAAGAAAATTTTAAACGTCTGATTCAAAAAATAATATTTGAGCGCTTTAAAAGACCTGGACAAGATTGTTTAATTGATGCCGACTCAGTGCGTTAGTGCCTATCAATTTTTTACGTGATTTATAAGTCATTATGCGGGTCTATTATTTGGATATTTTAATCAACACGATCGATAGAAGTGTGTAGGCATAAAAGAAGGTAATTAATAATAAGAGATCGACAGAGCACGCCGGTGTTGCCACATGCCGTAACAAAAACCAAATGGAAATGGAACGATTCGAAACGGACTCGGGATATAAAACGATGACTATTGCGCCGACTCAGCCCTTTTTGCTCTAAATTCGTCTCGAATTTTTGATGATTTGCGGTATTGATACACAAAAAATGCGATTCGTTCAGACATAAGGTTAGTCAACAATTACAATTTATTATTAAAACAAATAGATACATTACTTAACTTAAGTAAGTCAAAATATCGCCTACAATGTATAAACATATACAAGAATATGTTGTATGTTGTTTAATATATTGAAAATCTAAAAGTACCTAAAGTTTATTTTAAAATAAACAGTCACATTACTATAGGTATGTTCTGAAAATGTTAATCTGAATGGTTACGTATAAATGATGTACTTATCCTTCTCATTTTACTCATAAGGCAAGAAATTCGTTTTGATGTTTTTATCATATTTTTAGTCGAGGATTGCTTCAACGTATAGGTAGAGATTATAGTATATTGTATCTCATGCAATCGATCATTTAATCGGTCGGCAAGTTCACCTTTCATGACAGAGTACTTGGTCGAGTACAATGGAAGGTAATTCAACTAGCGGGTAGCGAGCGCGGCCAATCGACCGTCGACGGCCGCCCACAAAAACCGATCAAAGCTGCCGCCACCACGAATCGACGCGACAAATTGACTCCATTCTCGAAATTGTCCAATCGTTCCAAAAGGAACATTTAGAGCCTCACGACAACCTAACCACGACTAATTGAGCGCTTAGACACAGAACTGTTTAGCTTTCCTAGGAGTCTGACTGCTATTTATTGAAAGATCTACTTAAATCGCAAATTTGCTAGATTGCGATCTGTTGTTTTGAACGTTAACAATTGTTTACACATGTGTTTATAAATTTATAAATAATGGAAAGTTAGTAGGCAGTTCATCTGATATTTATCATTTGTGACACTTGTGTATCTCTCTTACCGATTCCTGATAAGGCATGTCTGAAGCTTATAGCAGATGCATTACGATCACTTGGACTAAGTACATAAAGTTAATTTTATACACTCAAACTCTTAATACGTAGACATGCAACAAATGTAAAACTTGCATATTACACTCCTCTTGTTACTAATATCATTGGTACCATATTTTCAGCATAATAAGGCAATGGTTACCTATTTTACCCTATTATACCTGAGAATTTACAAAAATATTCTTGAAAGTATATAAAGTTCTATTATTTCTCACTTTGGTAGGAAATTGGCATCCAGTCAGCGCAGAAATGGGTGCATGATGATATAAAGGTTTTAACTACTTGTTTGTTGTATTCTACCCACGACTTCGTCCGATTGATTTGTGAGAGCAGCGAACAAGTATTATCCTCTGGATATCGAGTAAAAACTTTATTTTGAATTTTGCTTCAACCCAGGTTACAAAATAAAGTAAAATTCACTTAAATTCGTTAACTGGTATCATCTTAATTTGGTAATTGTTAAACAGAATGTAAAACATTCCAGCAAATAAATGTTATAATTATAGCACTCTCAAGAAGCCAATAAAATACCTCTAACTTCCTGTGGCTAAAACATTAAGTCATGTTTACCTAGATCTGCAAAGTATTAATTATTCCAAAGCCCCAGTAGGCATATCGATACGATTTCACAATGAGACTGCCTGCTGACGTATAAATATTCATAATGCAAAGGAACTTGCTTGGTTGTCCACGTCTGAATGAGAATAGCAAATGTAAACATATTGCCCGTATCTCCCTCGAAGCTACAATATAATTTGTCGATGAATAAAATTATTTATTACATCGCTGTAATTTTTAATTAAGATGTACCTAAAAAATTAAGAATGTATTTTTTGTTATAATATATATATTTTGTGGTTATAAATCATTGGATTGTAGTAGAATACCATCAGAATACACACAATAAATTTAATTCGTGACGATGGGGTAATTGAGCAAAAATATTTGGGGTTTTGTAAGTAACAGAAGAGGCAATCAAACGTAAGTGTACCTAATCAGGGAAATCTGCGCCAGTCATTGTAAGGACAAGGGCACTTAGAGGGGCATGTTATCAAGATTTTGCCAATCAGCCCTATTGATGGAGCTGTAAAGCGAATGAAATGAATAATATTGGATAATCCTGTCGTAATTATTATAGATGTTAGAAACTTGAGAACATTTCATCTAGGTTTTCTATTTTAGCTTTCTGCTAAGTGCTCATGTTATTGGAGGCAGAAACAAACACATAGTCTGTTTCTTAGCATTAAGTTAAAATGCCTATTGTTAGTCTGCCGTGCCACAATTTTAAACTTAGTTACGAATTAAAATTGATTAGTTGTGTCTTGGCAGTATTTTCCTCGTTTAAAAACTGTTGCTCTGTTCCAGGATTGTGCGTGTGGAATGAAAATGGCGTGCTGATCATGACCCAAATACTTCCTAAACAAACGTCATATCGCAAAGTTTACAAAATCTCGAAATCATCCGAAATAAATTACTTACCAAGTTCAAGAATATTTTTTAAATCCGTAAGTAAGTTCTAGGAAACAGCTTGTTCAAACAACAAAGAAAATGAAAATGTTTTATAAAATTAGTATAGGGTTTTCTTTTCGTTTAACATGCAAAACAAAAAAAAAACTATTGCCAATACTAAATCAACTACAAAATCATAGATTTATGCATATTCGTTGCCCATTTTCAATCCAAAACCGTTTTTAAAATATATACAATTAATTATTGTTTGAAAAAACACAAAGTATACAAAGGTATGTATCTATTATTCATAGACATATAAATAACAAATTAGTTGACATTCTAAATATACATATTCATTAGAAAAAGAAATACTCCGGTCTGCATTTACGTATGCAAAATAGTTGCTCCCCAACATTATACTTTTCTTAATTAGCTATGACTGCTGTCGTATGCTTATTAAAACTGTGGACATTTCTAAGATTCCTAGCAAATTACTTGTTATAAAATATTATGTAGGACATTGATAAAGTCATTTTGGGTTGAATGATCGGGCTGCATATTAAGTAGATACGTTTCCATGTTATTTGAATGATTTACTTTTTATGTTAAATACTAAAACATTTGCCATGCTACGTATGTACTACACTACACAAATGTTTCTCATATAAGATTCGTTAACAAGAAGCAGATCAATTTATCTATAAAATATGTAGGCAATTTAAGAGGTGCTGGTTAATTAGGTAATCTTCTTGTGTAGAACTCTGGACGTTGGTCGAGAACTTACGGTCTCGTCAAGACGTTACTCTACGTAACAAATACCATGTATCAGTTTTCCTAGTTTCTTCGTATGTGTCTCTGGTTAGCAAAGGACTAAGTTGAGGAGCAGATACGTCGGCATTTGGAGCTACGTGACTTTTTGAGTATAGGAGCAGGGAATCAGAGAAAGAGTATTATTGAATAACTGCTGCAAGTTGACTTTTTTTAATTTTTTCTATACTAAAACGCGATTTTCAAACATGTAGATTCCACATTTCTTGAGTATGGTTGATATTTTATTATATGCAATAATGCAAGCACACGAGCATCTTTTCCGTCTGATTTTAAACCATTTAATAAACTTTAGCTCTGAAGAGTTTATTTGACTTACCTATCAATTTGAACTAGATTATAGTGTTACCCAATTAATACATAGCATAAATAATTAATTAGTAATACATAAAACGCGTTGCTTGCGGCAAAAATAACCACATGGTGCAGCAATCATGAAGCTTTTCATAATTTTAATTCCTACAAATAATTTTGAAACTGTAGTTTACTTCGATATTACAGTTTTATACATGCTAAAACGGTAATTCCACCGGGAAGGTACATCCGCCTTTATAGTCTGCTGTGAAGCAATTGTCTCGCTTGGAGAGATATGGTTGCCGGCTACCTAAAGCGGACGGAAAATATTAATCATCAATGTTTAAGGTTGGATGTAGGTGTATTTAGGATGTAGCGACTACTTAATATAAGATAGCCTGCGTACTCGTTTGCTGCTCTTCGATACAAAAAACTTCGACTTATGAAAGCGCGGAAGCGTTAATAGTATCAACATCTCCACAACCACGCCTGTGGCCGCCCACATACGCCCACTCCAAAACATTTCAGTTTTATTGATTTAAAAAACATAAAAACCCATAGATTGACCCATAAAATTGATATAAGGACATCATTACGTTTAGAATGTAGGCTATTATGATAATAATATTATTGCTAATAGATAACTATGCTTACTAAATATAAGAAAGGTACTTGAGAGTTCATTTATAAACGGTTTCTTAATTTTTAAATTTGTAGTTCTTGGAATTTAATTTTTGTAATTGAAATTAAAATCTAGGGATAATGAGTGGTAAGTCAACAATCAACAAATTAGGAGCAGTTTTATAGAAGGTTAAATATACGAGTAGGTATCATGTGATCGACATTATATTGCTAAATAAGATAATTAACTTTATCGTTGTTAATAATATGCGTGCGAGTGTTGATGTGGATAAGATTTATTATTTTATGAGGCGTCAATAACTGTGCCATCAAATAAATTTGCATGAAATATATTTGAAACTGCTATACTTTAATTCGAAAGTTTAATGATGCTATCCATGTATAATTTGGAAGACAATTGTAGACACAACTTTTGAAAAAATGATAATCAAATTATTTATTACATTTGTCTCTTTTTCAATATTATTTATTGGTAACGCAATAATAATAATTAAATACATTGCAAATTAAGGATACTTCGAAGTTTAATAAGTATGCTAACAAAGGTCAAAAAGTAGGTATCTAATGATGTAATGTTTGTGTTTTATTTGTAAAACAATTTAAATATACGGGCTAAATACATTTTATTATGATACATTTAAAAGAGTAAAACAATGCAATTAAAGTTATTTTTTTTTAAATAACGTTAACGAGACTACAATAACAGGTTAAGAAAAAAGCGAAAGAAAGGGTCAAAGAAAATATTCCTAGATAGGCATCTATAAATATTTCCTTTTCCTAAATTGGAGGAAACCTAGAAGATTCTATCCATTCACAGCCAATAGTATCTAAACGTTGATAGCTGATAGTTGATCCGATAAACACGGGTTATGTCGTTATCACAGCGCTTGCCTTGGTGTGCCTTAATTATCAAGATTAAATAGATAAAAACGTATCAAATCCTTTAATCCTTCTAACATTTCTTATGATATCCATAGAAAGAAAGAGAATGATGCTATACTGGTCACAAAAGGCATGAAAATGGAATAAAATTGACGTATCAAGCGACAATTCAGTCCACGTGATAGTAAGTTTTTATTGCCGTCCTTAGAAATTTGTAATTATCGTTTATGTTGAAAAAGTACCAAACGAGCGTGCAGGCCATCCGGTGTTGAATGGTCTCTGAGCTGGAGGTGTGAGGTGGACGTTACGCCTCAAACAGGACCGAAGTCTTGCCTGACGTCATGTATCGTGATCGTCGCTACTCCTAAAGACTAATGTCGTACTCCTAATCCTTACTCCTAAAAATTAATAAAATAACTCCTAAAACTAATAAAATAGTCGCCTCACTTGTAAGTGTAGCCAGCAACCTCTCTAAACAAAATACAAGAATTGCTTTGGTAGTACATTCTCAATTGAATCGTCGTTTTGTCACCTTGCAGATCCACCTGAAGTCGACCATAGATGTGAGGCTACGTTCGATGACTAAAATCGTGGCCTTATGTTATAGCTTTATATACCTGCTTATAAGTGAGCCGACAATCATAAAGCGTAATAGTATTACATGTAAAAAGAGAAGTGTAATTCCAATGAGTTGTAGGCATGACGTTTAAAAGTTCCAACAAGAACAATCGAGCTCGTAACGGATTATTGTGCTTGCATTCAACCCTTAGCTATCGACGACGTGTAATAAAGCCTTGGTAACGTCATAGAAAGGCACTTATGGCCCAGGCGCGTTTTTCCCGGCGTTATGGGAGCCCCCGCGGAGCTCCACGGGACTCCGGCCGCCCCCACTTAACGCAATTTATTGCGACCCTTTAATAAATAAATAAATAACCGTGGAAAATTCGATGAAATACAGCCAGGACGCGTGCTTACTTATTACATAAACTACTAAATTACTTACTTGCGAAAATTTTACCTATTATTTAATTCTGAAGGCTTTCTTCCCATACTTCGCTAAAAGGTAAGAAATATTTAATAAAAATAACATCGGGTACGTAATTTAGAAGTTATAGTAACTCATTTGCTAACTAGGTATAATTGTCAGCCTCTCATACTGAAAATTCTGTTTTGAAATTACACTGAACCACAAAGAAAAAGGGTCGGTTACCAAAACTTCAATATTTTCTAAAATATTTGGTTCAATGTCATGAAATAAAAACAGCA
>DWON01009592.1:0-11296 GCA_018251015.1 Phocides pigmalion okeechobee | reverse complement strand
CGGGTTATGAGGGTGGCGGTGGTACCGCCCCGGGCGAGCTCCAATGCCTCTACCACCTTTAAGTGGAGCTGGAGTTGTTTCAGACCATATCAGTTTATCATTTAAGTGATCTAAAGTAAATAAAAAGTAATTACTAAGTAAAAAGGGTTTTAATACGCCTTTTAACACAACGTATGTTTAATAACCAATTTATACTTCGTTTCGTAAACCTCTTTAAATTGAAACAATGTTTTATGTAAACACAGCATTTATTCGCCCGTAATCCATACAGATTTGTACGTACACAACGGGCGTGTACAAGCCGTAAGCGCGTTACGCCGCGTACTACACGGCAGTCGTGTATCCCGCAAGTGCGTTATGCCGCGTACTACACAGCAGTCGTGTATCCCGCATGTGCGTTACGCCGCGTAATACACAGCAGTCGTGTATCCCGCAGGGGAAGTTAAACCTGTTTCCCTAAGAATTTCACCTTTGTCCTACATATAAATTAATTACTATGCCGAGTCCATACGTGTTTGTATCCGTCAAGGTCAAGGCAACAGAGAATTGTGTTTCGAATGAAAATTACTTTCATAATGATAAAAAGTAGGACGCGCTAACGAAAACGAAAGTATTGTGTGTTACAAGTGAAGAGCGTAGCGTGTGACTTAAAAAATATAGTGGCGGAATGTACACATTTCAGTATGTACCGGTAAGACTTTTTTAAGTTTTGACCGCCGATATTTCGAACCAGTTGTATGGTACGTTCATGGTCATGGCTAAATTGGAGTTTAGTCATGACCACGAGTCATACAACTTGTTCAAAATTTCAACAATCAAAAATATAAAATCGTTAAACGTGAGTACCCGGTACATACTAAAAAAAATAAAATAAAAAGGGCAACGATTATTTATTAGTCAAATCAAATAAAAATATTTCTATTTTAATTACATTCTTCACAGAATTCTTTTCGGACGTAAATAAACTACCGCCGATTCCTAAATAACAGACATAAAAATGTTTAAACGTTTATATTTGCAGTAAGCGACTCCGTATTACTTTAACACTGTACCTTCGGCGTACATACAACTGTGTAATACCTGGCTCGACACGTTTGCTGTACGTACACACCTGTACTGTACGTATAAGTTTTACAGTGCTACGAGACTGGGAGCGGACATACGTCTATGTATTCGTAAATGATACACAGATGCTAAAACATACAAAATTTCAGTGACTTTACGGCGCATCTTCAATCTGAACAAATATGCTCAATTTAGCCGCCTCCCGCAACGCTGTCCTGATCTAATATAGGAACGTCGCAGTCAAAGTGTTAAAACTACGCCAATAGATATCTCACATGAGAGCTTAAAACCGCTTCCTCCCATGACTTAATCCGACCAATAAATACGTGATCCGCAAGATCGTTATGAGCAACGGACAGAGGTCGTTCTTGATCTCCATCGGTTACATAACATTACAACACTGCAAGCAGTTGCAACACTGCAACAGTGTTGCCTAACTATCGATAGTTGCTACAACGATAGATGATCCTGAAAACAAGTATCGATATCGAGAGAACCATACGATTTTAAAGTAATACCATCGCGGGATTTATAAATTTTACTTTCAAACGAGTACTCACAATTAATGATTTATGATTGTCGATATTTCGAACCACACGAATGGATCGTGGTCACGGCTTAATAGAGTTTACATACTTCTATTGTGTTGTGTATTGTATTATGTATTTCTATAGATATCGATAATATTGTCAATATTCAAGTCTATCGACAGTGAGGCAATACTATTATGCAGTTATCGCGATATTATCCACACTATTGAATAGTAACATAGTATCGATATCGATAATGTTGAAACCTTCAGATCTATCCATAATTGGGCAACGCTGATTTTATATCTATGTTATCGATACTATGGACAGGTTACAATATCGATATCGATAATATTACCAACCTTTGAGCCTGTCGATAGTTAGGCAACGCTGTTATGCAGTTATTCAACACCGTTAGTCAATATGAACAGATTCGATCATATTTGCCAATCATATTGTTTGCTGCTTGCCGTTTTTGTTTGTTACAGACGGAAACGGAACACCGTTTATGTACAAATTAAATGTCAGATCTTATAATTGAGTGGGCGTTATCAGAGTGGAACGAGCGGACGAAACGATAATCTATACAAAAAGCTTACAAAAAATCAAATTGATTTTGATGTCAATGCAAAATAAAGAGGGTTGAGTGGCGCAGCGATTACTACCGGCCTGACACGCGAAAGGTTGCAGATTCGATTCCCTGCCTGACAGATATTTTCACGTTTTAGTCAAGAGGATGAAACGACTATGCAAGGCGCTTGATATTAAGTAGTCGCAGGCACATCCACGTACAACCACAAACACGACCGAAATCCTATCTGAACTCGAGCGAAGATACGTTACTACCCTTGAGGACAAAGATGGTCGCCTCGCTTCAGGGTGTAGCCGGCAACCGCACCTCTTCAACCGGAACGCATTTTTTTTACAAATATATGCGATGTACAGACACGTGGATCTTTCTTTTTATGATTATATAATTTTACATCATTATGTACTTTTTGCATAAAATCAATGTAGCGAAACATTATCTAATTGTGAATCATAATTCATAACATTTCAATTATTATGCTATTCGAGTTATTATCGATTAATCGTTCGTTTCTATTCATCGTGAGGTAATTATCTAGGCATTTATTAAGAATTGCTTGCTCGTTTACTACTCTTCTCACATGAAAAAAAAACATTTTATAATGATTTAGTATCATAGAAAAAAATTAATTAACCGGGGGTACTTCACCATCTGTGAAACACGGGTAAAGAGAGCACTCTCGAGTGCCGAATATCTTTCCGCTTGCAAACTGTGAACAAAGTAGGTCCGGGTAATTAGAAATTCATACCATTCAAAGTACAAGGCAGAAGGGTAAAACATCTCACTATCGTCCGATTAGATAGAAATTCATACCATTCAAAGTACAAGCCAGGAGGGTACGACGTCCTATTAACGTCCGGGTAAATAAAAATTCATGTAATTCAAAATTATTCATCACTGTAATTGGAATGAATAAACGCAGTTATAAAGAAAATGCCTATAAACCTAGCGTGATCGCATGTAATTCTGCCTATCACTTATATAACATAATTCGCATACCAGTTCATTTCTATTTAATGGTTGAATGTACACCAAATGTTATTGTAACACGCGCGATTATTTTCACAGTTAGTTATTAAATTTCTATGTAGCTTCCCACTTTGCTCTCCACACCAAATATGAAGTGTAATTTTAGTGTTATCGATAAAAATATGAGTAAACGTTACATTAGAATAAACATGGTTATTTCAACAGTATTAAAATACGGATAAACGTGAAACATGCGTGCAGAAAGTAAAATGCAAAAAAATGCATGAATCCTGTCAAAAAAATTATGATAGTAACGTTAAGAAAAACTTATTTTCCATTTCGTTCCCTAACTTCTCAAATTTAGTAATGAAGCGCTAAAAATCATAACCATATAGAAAATATTAAGGAACGTCGAACGTGGTCTTGAATTGGATGGGTGACCGCTAGTGACAAAATTTCATGCGCATATTCGTGCGCCCAAAACCGCCGTGTATGTGTAGTAGCCGCTCGGTTTTCATCGAAAAGTGGCGATGTTAAACCTAATCGGAGGCCCTGTCGCGTATGAAATCAATTGACAAACTGTTAGGTCACTGATAATAGATAAACAGTATCTACCAATAGGCCTTGCAATGGTTTTACATACTCTTGATCTTCCACAGCAGGGCTGGTGTTAATTGTCCAAACAGGATCCCTTGAGCCTCTGTATTTAAGGGTTGAGCATGAACAGTGTGGATTTAGTCTATAAAGATCGGACATACCCCTTCGTCCCAACCCTGAGCGGATGAATTTTTGATGATTGCCTCATCCAAAACAAAAATTGGTCTCCCACAAGATTGTGGAATGAGATCCAAAAGTCCCTAAGCGCTAACATTAACAAAAATAATATATAAACTCACCAATTTTAGCGCTGCTGAAGACAATCAACGCGTGCGTGTCATCCACCCATTTGATCTCGAAACCTGTCTCTTTGTACTCGCTGAACAGTGAGAGAAGATCGTTCGTCTTAAATTCACTGGGGAAGTCGTACACTTCCACAACGTGAGCGAAGGTTTCATCGTACGGCCCATTGAAGAGCGCCTGACCCCGCGTCTGGTACTGGTCGTAAGAGTTCTTAGTCTTCGTTATGTGGACCTTCCCAACTGTTGACGTCAGTTCCTCCAACAGAGATGGATCTAAACATTCTCCGCTGTCGTCGAACACTGCTTCCCAGTCATTATCCTCCCGTTTTAACGACACTTTCGCCTCTAACTTCGGCTTTGATTCTGGCTCCTTTTCCTCAACAGACGTGTTCATAACCTCATTGTTGGGACTTTCCTCAATCGGATCCGAAATCACGAGGACATCCGAATCGAAGCTCTGCTTAATTATTCTTTTGCTGCTCCTGTTGATCTCCTGCGACGCTCGCTTGAGTTCATTCTTCTCCGCATCTTCGTCCTTATCGTATAAATAATCGTTATCAATAATATTATTCTGCATTTCGTGCGCCGCCATGTTCACTTCGTTCGTTTCATTTGTCCTCCAACTGTCGGTCAACTGCTCATCGGGTATCCCGTTTTCCGCGTAGTCGTAAAAACTTGGACTGTAGAACCCTAGCTGTCCATTAGCAAAATAATCTCCTATATAAAAACTTTCACCTACTTCTAATTCGCTTAAACTATTATCACTATACGATATTGCACTATCACTATTTGGCACTTGACATCCTGAAGGCACAGATTCGTTTGGATCGGTCACTGTGGCTTGGCTGCCTATACTAGTCGCCGTGTGAGATCTTTGATTCCTGAGGTGCGGGGGAGTGTAGACGTTACAGAAATTCTTGTCGAGAGATCGTTTTGGTGTGTTGTGTGCAGATTTGTCCCTGAGTGCTGGTGATTTGGGACACTTGGGGGTCTCTGCTGGCTGGGCGGTCCGCTTGTTGGTGTCCGGTGGCTTGTTCTCCTCTGCGACCGTTTCAGCAGTGCGGAGAGCTCTTGGTACATAAACCGCGCGGTCCGGACGGCGAGGCTTTGTTGAACCGGTCCTGAAATAAAAAAAAAAAAAATTGATAGTCAGGAATATTTGCAGACGGGATTTTTGTCCTTAGGATTAGCAACGCATTTTGGTATAAACAAATAGATACAATAGATATGGAGCTGTACTTGAAGTTGGAAATGGACAACCACGGTCGCAGCGACCACTTAACATCAAGTGGCTTGCACATACCTTATCAACCGACAACAAAAAGTTGCTTCATTGCGATAAGATGATGATAAAGACGACAATAGTCGGTACAACTGACGGGCTACAACTGGAAAGATCCCAGTCGAATAAAATACGTATTAAAATATGATTATTTTACTATGTACCGGGTACTCTTGATTAACGATTTTTGAATACCGATATTTAGAACCAGTTGCATGGCTCGTGGTCACGGCGAAATTTCACTTCAGTTCGGTTTTACTTTAAAACATGGTTTAAGATAGTTAATAGTATCAGGCGTTACTTTGCCGAAATCTATGCTATTAAGTTGTTGATAAAAACTCCTTTGCAATAACTCGCCACCGCAATCTACAATAGTATATATTTCAAAGTATGCACTATGAGCATAGGAAACTTCGTATTCGGGAGGGAGAGGGTGGACATTGTGATGGCGGAATTTTACAAAGTAGTTTTTAACAACTTAATAAAATGTGTTAAACCTTTGCTTACTGCCTAACAAAGCCCCAATGATCAAAACACCGATGACCACACACCACTAACACGTAACAGCTACGGGGGCAAGGTCGCGCGCCGCCGAATCGTTACCTCTCTCTGACACACTTTCGGTGCGTCGATGCATTCTAATGTTTCTTGTTTATTTACTACGTTACATTAGCGAATGTGGTCATTTTTTTATGTGAAACTTATACTTTGAGGGTAGAGTCCTCGTATGCCACATGTAAATGACGCTATGTTATGCCGTCACATCAAGGGTATTTCAGCATAATAGAGCGTCATATATATTTTGCTACTGTCTACTGTTTTATTACTCATAAAAGTACAAGTGTGTATAACATTTAATAACAATAACAAAAATATAAGTATATTTACTTTATTAACTAAACTATTTTTTATTTCCTTCATTGTATATTTAATAGTTGGCGTTTTTAACTATAAATATCAATAACGGTTAATTTCGATGTTTTACATTCGGGCGCTTTCGTGAAGACATTTATAATTTTTTTAGAATATTCCACTAATTACTCATTACTCAGGGTCATTAAATTTGGACAGTGTGATAAGTTTTTGGTCAGACATTCCATTACTCATCACTCATCACAAGGGTTCGTAGGTTGTGGTTAGTTGTTCCATTAGTCATGAATGATGATTCCAGGTTTTAAGATATTGGTCGTGAGATTTTGGTCAGGCATTCAACTACTCATGACACATGAGTGATAGTCCCACGTTTTGGACAGTATCGGTCGTGAAATTGGTCAGGTGTTCCAATACTTATGACTGACATTCATAAATTTTAAACAATTGTGGTCAGTTTGGCCAGTCATAGACAAAAACCTAAAACCAAAAAAAGACGGACCGCTTCGAGAACAATTATACCAACAAAAACTTATATAAATCCACAAGTTATATACACACTTAAAAACAAGTAGGAGTACATGCCAGGGGTCGGCAACCTTTAAGACGGAAGAACCAAATGTTGCAATTTGCAAATTTTCCCATATTTTAAATAGCCACTAAAATATGTTGAAATAATTTTAAATCTGTCTGTATGTCTGTATTTCAACACGAATTTCACAGGCAGATAGTTTTTGCTATGGGGATTATACAGTTACATTGCAGTACAGTGGGATATATACAGTACATAAAATAGATAGAAATACATATGAATAAAATCTTAAGGGTTGTGTCAATTAAATAATTTATGGTAACTTGAGAGCCAATATTTACATTGAAAGAGTTGCCGACCCCTGGTCTATGCGGAAATAAATTCAATACGTAAGGGCATTTAACAGCTCAATGAAGAATTAACAACACTACTGCAACTATTAATATTTACAACCTCATGTCTAACTGAAATTGTTTATTCGTTTCATACATATTAAATTTATACGAAAAATAGGGAAGTGTAATAAAATAGCCAGTTTACATTACAGTTACAGAATCTATAGAATATGACATGAAATTTAAATCATTTTTTATGTGAGAAGTGCATGCAAACCACCTGATGTTAAGTAATCGCAAATTATAGTTCGACCGTGAATGTACCACGGCCGCCCTCATAATCCTCCGCAAAGTATTACTTGTGTTTCGGTTAAAGAAGTGCGGTTGCCGGCTACACTTTGAAGCGAGGCGAGACCATCTTAGTTCTCTGTAGTAGCAACGTATCTACGTTCGAGCTCAGGTAGAATTTGAGTCGTGTTTGTATTTGTACGTGGATGTCTATGGGCTGCGACTACTTAACGTCAAGTGGTTTGCATGCTCGTTTGCTACTCTTATCCCATTAAAAAGGCAGTTATGTAAATTGATTCCAATGATTGATTACATCCCAAACGTTATTAATTGAAAACACTTTAGTCTTTAAATGTCATTTAGATCACGCAAAGCATTTTTTATTATACACTAGCTGTACCCTGCGCGTTGCTACGCCACCAACTAAAATAAATTTGAACGAAAGACATTAAACAAATATTCAACTCATTTTGAGTCATAACAGTGGCGCCATCTGTCGAAAATTGGTCGTACCAACTCAGAAACCTTCGCGGGCTCATGCACAACAACTTTGCTAAAGATCATCATATGATCAAATGCATAGTTTACGATTTTATAAAGGACATACAGACAAACATTCATTTTTATATATAAGAGATATATCTAAGAAACATTAGACGGTAAGTGCTCCAAATGTTACGTGGAACAACTTGAAGCAATGATGCAATACGCCAGATCTATGATACGTTGGGATACATAGTTTGACTTTTAACATTTCCAAAAGAGCTCAGTAATTAAGTAAATAAGAAACTGTTATGGATTACATAGAATCCATAACCGAGTCTTATTTTGTACTTAAAGAAAAATAAGTAAATGAATCGATTAGGAATACTATAAGTTTATGTAAACGAAAATATTTTAAACTATAATTTATAATTGTACGCGTAATATAACACAATGTATGGATTCCGCGATAATATCAGTATATTTATAATGTTAACTGTAGCGACTGTGGATCTATAACTGACCTCATAATCCATCGTAAAGCAGTTTTTGGATTTCAGTTGTAGAAATGCGATTGCTGGTTACCCTTGCAAGCGAGGCGACTATCTCAGTCCTCGGGAGTAGCAACGCATCCAAGCGCTACGTCAGGCAGGACTTTAGTCTTGTCTTGTCTTGTTGATGTAGAACGTAGATGTCCATGGGCTATAGAGATCTTTTAACATTTGATGACCTGCAGGCTCGTTTGCTAATTTCAAACATAAAAAACAAACATATAAAAAATAATTCATCTCCTATCTTTTCACTCTTGGAGGTTGTATTGTATCTTTAAATTTTAAAGGGACCATGACAGTTGGTACTCCCTACTATATAAAAAAGGATTATCCGAATCGATTAAATGCAACCGGTAATTAAATAAGTTAAATAACGCAGTTATGCGGTAACAAACAAAAAACAACCTCCTTTTCTTTGAAGTCGGTCAAAGTTTTAAAGCAGTTTAACACAAGTCTTTAAAATCATCCGAGTCATGTAAAATTACGTAACATGCAAAACACACATTACTCGTTAAGTATATTAGTAGTAATTATAAACACAAAAAACGAGTTCACAGAACATTTGACTCGGAACAAATGTCTGATTACAAAATGTGATGTCTGCTTTACCGGAGTTGAACCCGGAACACTGCATAACGTACGTCTGAACAAAAAAAAAGTGAATTTAATATTCAGATATCTTTTATCGCATGAAATCCGGACGTCAAAACGAACTTTTAAATTCGGCAATCAAACGTCGGCTTGAAACTGGGATATTCGACGGACGTCAAAACGAACTTTTAGATCGACAAACAAACGTTAGCTTTTACGTCGGCTTGTAACTGGGATATTCGACGGACGACGGGATGAACTTTTAAATTCGACATTTATACGTCAGCTTTGCCGAGGTCGACCCTAGAACCCTACGCGTGACAGTCAGAACATAATATAATTTCAAGATTTAAATATCTTTGTAATTATATTTAAAACCGGAATTCTCTGTGACCGTAAGTATTAAATTCAAAATTCTATACTCAGATGTCTGCATTGACAGGTTTGAACCCGGAACACTGCACGACTAACGCCAGAATAAATAACTAGATTCAATATTGAGATATATTGTTAGGTCAGTTTGGAACATGATTTTCAACGAACAGAACGAAAATTATATATTCAGTTTATATGATCAGAAAAGAATCTGGAGAGCCCTGGATAAAAACCATAACTTAACAATCACATGTGCGCTAAGCCGGGATCGAACCCGGTATCCCTGCGTGGCCGTCCCGTAAGTCCCCACGTTATCCGATAACACTGTACCACACGTTGGCATCCCCCAACCAGGTAGACCGACTACCTGGTACGGATCGCGGGTAACCGCTGGTCGCAGAACAGAAACGGTTTGAGTGGCGCCATTCAGGGGAGACCTACGGCCTACAGTGGACGCGGAAAGGCTGATGGATGGATGGACACCCAAACAAGTTGTAAAGTCTGATAAAATCTATGTATCACATAAAAAATATGAAAATAATGCTGAGATTATCGTTAACTGATAACAACATATCATTTGATAACAGCGTTATGCTTTATATTTGGAGAGTACTAAACAAGTCTGAAGAAACTGATTTGCTGTGGCCGATGGACATCATCGCATAACTTTTTTATGTAGTTAAAGACATAAATGAGCGTGCAGACCATCTGATGTTCCATGGTTTAAAAGACTTTTGGACATCCACGTCCATCCTCTAGCAAGGCCTGAGACCTGCCTGGCGTCATACATGCATAGCTACTCCTGACAACTAATATTTACGTCGCTTGTAAGTGTAAGCGGCAACCGCACTTCTCCGACCGAAACACAAGTGTTGCTTCACGGTTGATTATGACGGCAATGGTATTTGTCCAGTCCAACTATGATTCTAGCAGCTGTCAAAAATCTTTCTTTTTTCTATGTTCGCTGAGCAAAAAGGGAAACATGCCACCTGATTGAAAGCAGTTACCGCCGCCTGGACATTTGGTTGACATAAATGGTTGATGTATTGCTAGTTTTACCAAACATCTAACAAATATATATGTAGATGTTCTACGTATACAATATACAAATGAAGCCACTGCCAGACCTACAAGTTAACGCAAGGTCAAAACTACTGAATCGAGACACCTCAAAATACATATACGTTTTTTACAAAGCGTAAGAGAGCACTGAGAAGTAAATTTTGAAAATTTCACCCCTAAGGGGGTAAAATAGGGTTCAAAAGAGTACATGAAATACATTTAAAAGTTTTTTTAATCATTTAGTAGATTACACATATAGTGCAAAAATAGATCTGTATGATTTCTTGAAATATATATTTCTATGCAGGCAAAGCCGCGGGCAAAAGCCTAGTAACAAGAACGAATGCTTCAATTACTGCAGTGATGCAATGCCGTAGATTCGCTACATTAACCTTTGAATATTCACGTTGGTAGGTACTTAAAAAATCATTAGCTAACTTGGTAGAAGTTACTGAATGGATAATTAGGGTCGACGTAAAATTCGTCTATTGACGAAAGTTAGGTCACATGAACAGACACGTAAATCTTTTGAATTTAAGGTAAATATACGCTTTTTGAATAAATCGCGTAGGTGTTAACACTTCCCCGGCGTACAACACTGCTGTGTATTGTACACACCTGTGTTGTACATACAAATGTGTGTGAATTACGGGCGTATAAAAGTGCTGTGTTTACGTCGCCTCTACAAGACTGGAAGCGGATTTTACATCAGTGTACTCGTAGATGATACACAAATGCTAAAAATACAATTTTTCAGTGAATTGTCAGTGTATTTTTTTTTATCGTGAAAGAGTAAGTAAACGGGCATGCAGGTCACCTGATGTTAAGTGGTCACTGCAGCCCATGGACAACCACGTCCAATCTCAAATAGAACA
>DWON01009591.1:0-11297 GCA_018251015.1 Phocides pigmalion okeechobee | reverse complement strand
GCGAGTAGTGCGATGGAGGAATGGGGACGTAGGCACTAGGTCAAACAGTTCCTCGGAACACTTATGTATTTTGTATTAGTAATTAATTATTACACTGTAACTTATTTCTTCATTAACAATACTAACATAATTTATAAAGCATTAGGAACAAAAAATTACAAACCCAAGCTATGGATCTTTGGCTTCAAATAAATGCTTGAGATATAACGAAGTTAGAAGCTTTTATAAAACTTAATTCTACAGAATTTTAAATAAATTTAACATTAAAAACCGACTTCAAAATATTTTTTTGTTTTACGCCCTTGCTAGTGTTAATTGCTTTCAAATGTATTTTATTTGTGTCTATATATTCATAGATATTAGTTATTTAAATTTCAATCCACTCTTAAAACAAAATACCACACGTATTTTGTTTCTAATTTAAATGAGACTAGAGGAAAAATATACTATTTAAAATAAATAAATTTTATACCAAATAGCGTAATAGACAACAAACAAACAGATATAACCGCATTGAAAACCTCACGCTTATTTGAAGTCTGTTAAAAATTCCAACGAATTAAATTCCCACAACCATAAACCATATGATAGCACGCTCCACGCTATGTTAAGCCATAATTATGTAATGTAACATCGCATTAAGGAAATACTTTATTACTTCCCTCGCTCGCTAAGCCGGCTTACAGAGACGTTATGAATAAATAGCATTCGAAAATTGTGTTGCGACGCGAATAGTTTCTAAATAATTCCCTCACGATACAGGCAGGAGTTTTTTTTATTATGAAAGAGTGAGAAACAGACATGCAGGCCACCTGATGTTAAGTGGTAACTGCAACCTAAGGACAACCACGTTCAATATCAAATAGTCCAGAAGTTTTATTTAAAGATGGACGCGGATGCGTTCCTACTCTTGAGGACTAAGATGGTCGCGTCCAATAATGTGAATCCGGCAACTACACCTCCCCAACCGAAACAATACATGAAGAACACGTTGCTTTGTGGCGCGTTATGAGGGTGGCGGTGGTGCCGCCCCTCTCGTACACAACGTACCTTCTCGTACACAAAAACTACTATTTTAAGCACTATATAATGAACGATGACGAATAAACTATGAAGAATTTCCCTACACACCTAATATGTAGGGAAACTCTTCATAGTTAAGCTAAATTCTATACTATTATCTGTTTCCAATTTCTCAAAAGCATTTTTGCATAACAAATGTTGGTTCCACAAAGACGTAATCCTTTCCACAAAGACGTAAACTTTTCCTAGATGTTTTCTGTCTACTCCCTCAGCCAGTAAAACAAGCGTATTGTGAGTCGTCCACTCGTTCATGCGCAGTTAGCGGCCCATTAAAACTTTTCCCGCGAACCGCGCTTCGCGAGCTTGATGGGCGGCTTCATTAGGCCGGATTTATGCATTAAAATTATATTCTTTTAACGGAGTAGCTTTTATTTACTACCTACTATCATTATACATAATTAAGTTATTATTTACTACCTACAGTCATTATACTTTACTTGTCCCCGTAGTTATAACAAACCATGCAACAGTTTTTGTCTTACTGCGTCCATCCTTAAATATAACTTCTGTTCTATTTGTGATTGGACGTGGTTATCCATAGGCTGCAGTGACCACTTAACATCAGGTGGCCTGCATGCCCGTTTCTTACTCTTACATAATAAAAAAATACTATCTGCAGAGACCATCGAAAGAATGTTAATTTCATATTTTTAAAATACCATTAGCCACCTACGCCGGCTTCTCACGGTTGCACTTGCGTCAATTTTTCTCTGCTATAATATGCGTGTATCACATACAAACCTTCCTCTTGAATCACTCTGTCTATTGATGAAATCCGCATTAAAATCCATCGCATTAAATAAGCGTACAGTAATAGTATATTTTGTTGTAATAATTATAGTACTGTAAAGATACAAAAATGTGGTACAAAAGGCGGTTTACGCTAAAAGCATTCTACTAGTCAACACTTGGGCTCAGCAGAAATGATCGATTTTCTTATTGCAACGAACAAGGAACATTATACTTCATTTCCTAGAATTTTATTTAGTATAAATATATCCCTAAATACCTAGTTTAAGAGTAGGTTAGCTGAAAATAAGCTTTTATTAAGAAATTGTAGTAAGACCTTTAGAAATCCAAAAAAATCATAATCTCTGCATTTGAAAATTATCGAGTAAGACTAATGTGATATTATTTTAAATAAGCGTAGTCTTAAATTTTTTCGGTTCTCTTCTTTCATTACCTTAGAAGCTTTATTTTGTTCTATTTTCATCGTAAAAATCTTATACTCTTATCTCTTTATCGTAGAAGCCAACATCATAAATATATTTTAAAATACGATTGTTATTTTAATTCAAAAGCGAATCCAATTAGTCTGATTCCGGTGAAATTTCGCATATCCCTTTCAACTTGTCGACAGAATAAAAAATACGAGCTGACTGTTATATTGCAAATGGAGATAACCCTATGAAACGTCGGGCAATTAAGGAAAATCGCAAACCGAATTTTCCCTTTCGTTATTTTCGGCACGTAGCGGCTATAAAAGTGTTTTTTATTGTTTTTTTGTATAGAAATATATAGTACCTATGTAAAATACGCCGAACACGAACAGAGGGTCGGGATGTCAGGTACTTAGATGTGACTAATTAGAACGGTGCTCGGATGTAAATACATAAATGTGCTGTGGTGACATGAGACAACACTAAAGTTACGCTGTAATAAGATCTCCGTGTTATATGGTTATGATTACATCATTAACAGCTTAGCTTCTTTACAACAAATAAGCTTGATTTTAGCGAATTTAAACATTTCTCGAAAAACGTTAAATCGCCACTATGTGATCAGATGACTTTAAAGCAAAATTTTCAATTACAAGCATAATATTTGACACTGATGGATCTTTAACTGAACGTTTCACGAAACTTTCGCGCCATCTACGTAAAGTATTGATTTAAAAATCCATTAAAATCTCTTCCATCGCTTTATAGAGTTTAACTAATCTACACCTATTTCAATGCTATTGCAATTAAGTAGAAAATTGTGATATTATTTTTGATTTTCGAGATCTTATTAAAGCGGTTGTGGTACTTTATCTATAAATGAACGTACTTGGAAGCTTAGTAGGCGAGGGTTCAGCTAGCGAAGCCACACTCGAGAGCTCCGTAGTCTCCCCGAGCACTGCACAGAAATAACAACCAGTTACACCTTGTAATACCTACTTACTATAGCAATAAGGGGTGTAGGTAGGTAACTGGGTGGGGACAAGGGTGGCTTTTAATTTATAGTTAGCAGTAGATACATATAAATTACCATATACATTATCTTTTTCAAGAAGGTAATTATAAAATGACCTAAGGTTTAGAATAAGAATAAACTAATTCAAAAGTTAATAATAAACTTTCGAGATAAATTCATTATAATACTGAACCATCCTTAAAAGTATTTTTTGATTATAACGCATACCGAACCAATGTTTGTCTTTTAAAATGGCACGTAGGAATGGGTGTCTTTGTTATCATTTAGTATGAATATAATTACAAAATTAGGAGCTGAGTTGAAAGTAGATATTTTAGTACAAACTAGTTTATAATTTTCAAAGTTTCATAAGTTTTTACAGGTATATTTTGGCGCGTTTAAAAGTACGACGTTTAAAAATAATTTAACAATGTATAAATAAACATTATTTGAATATGCATATATTGTACGTATATACGTTTCATTAAAACGCATGTGCATTTTAATGAACCGTATATTATTTGTCTGCGGTGATCATAATATATTAGATCGGGGTCAGCGGGAGTCGGCACTAAGCTGGAGCTTATTTGTATAGTCTGAAGATACGCCTAAAATTCATTGAAATATTGTATTTTTTAGCGTCTGTGTATTGTTCGCTCCCAATCTTGTAGCGCCAACAAAAAATACAGCACTTTTGTTCGTCCTTAATCTATACAGATTAAGGACTGCACGGCACTGAATGCACGGCAGTGTTGTACGTCGCAGGGAAAGGGTTAATACATAAAATTTTTTTTTTCGTCCTTTCTGCTAATGTAGAGATTTGGCAGGATCGATAAAATTATTGGAATATTTTTGTTTTTTACGACAAACAAAGTACAAAATACTATGTACGTGTAATCTATTTTAATAACTTTTGTTCTGTTATAAGTTTAAAGTACTTTTACCCTCCTTCAATAAATCATTTTGTTCACCGGAACGAAGATACGGATACACTCACTAACTTTCTAAGTTCTTAAAACATACAAGTTGAAAAGTTAACCAACAACCATTGTTTAATTACATTGTGAAATTCGAGCGCTGCAATGTAATTTACAACTTTCTCACTCTTACTGTGCACGGGCAGAAGTTTGCGATTAATTAAATATGCGCAGAACCGTTGACTTCTCACATTAATTACCGAACAACTTGGTCCAACTACTAAGATCGTGGACAGAAACCAACGTACAAACTGGCGGCGTCTCTCTGACAGTGTAAAAAAAGTGAAAAGTAGGAAAACACAGGTTTTCTTCAATACCTTTATGAATAAAAAAATCACAATTCACAAGTTAGTAGAACCTAAACTGTTTATCGGAAATGTGCCGTTTCCACGCTCCTTTTCAGCGTGAAATTCTTGTATATCGATGTGGAAAATGTTTGGGTGTCGGTTCATGTATACATGATACCTACTGCACACATAATTCACACGGCTGCACGTACGACATCACACTACAAATCTTTGAAATACTCGACTCTTCTCCACTATAATAAGCATATATAATACATTTAACCTTCCTCTTGAAGCACTCTGTCTTTTGATGAAAACCGCATTAAGGATCTTAATTGCCTAGTTTGAAAGACTTAAGCGCTCAGACGACGGGAAGCGACTTTGTTTTATATTATGTAAAGATGATAAAATAAATGAAACAATCTTTTATTCGTTACAAGTACCAACGTTTCTGTGATGGACTTTAGAGAATTCTGTTTCTAAATAAAGTTGGTATTAAGACGTCATCAGTAAAGCCTATTAGAAACAACGAATTACCATCAGGTGAACTGCGTGCTTGCTTCTCTTTCATAGGGAAAGAATAACTAAATTAAATAACAAGATAGTCGTAATGGATGTTAGGTAAAGAAGATATACTATAGTATATAGAGAACTAGTGCCTCAATTATTGTCCTAGCGACACACAATCGCCGTTGGCAAAAATATTTTTATTATGAGAACCACTTGTCACCTTCTAAGCTCGCCTCATAATAAATAAAAAGAAAAAAGATATTTCTCGTGACAAAAGGAATTTTCGTCTGCCATTGTAGCATCTCGTGGCGGCTTAATGGATTAATGCGTCTAATTAATAAGTAGGTTCGTGTGTACACTTTCATAGAGAAAAGAGCTCGAAAAATCTGTTTGAGGAACATATGGTTACTAATGCTTTCAGTGAATGATTAAGGAAATTATTAATGGAAAGTTTTACTGTTGTACAAAATCTTTGAAGTAAAGTTTTTATTTATTTAAGAAGAGTAGCAAACGGGCTTGCAAACCACCTGATGGTAAGTACTCGCAGCCCATAGACATCCATGCACGATCATAAATATGAATGAAATCCTATCTGAGCTCGAACATAGATGTGTTGCTACTGCTAAGAACTAAGATGGTCGCCTCGCTTCACAATGTAATCGTCAACCGCATCTCTCCAACCGAAATACAAGTAATGCTTTACGACGGATTATGAGGGCGACGGTGGTACCTCCCCGGTCGAACTATACTTGTCCCTCCTTTAAATTATGAAAGTAAAAATATTTAAAGTCATTTTGTTTAACCCCACTAAAGCTATCACTGAATCGGAAATTGCTTCCTTCAAAACATCGTTTTCTCCTTTCAAAATCTTTTTATTGAAGTGTGTGTAAATACATTATTTTCTGTGGATAGGTAGCTACTGCGATTGACTTGAGATACGTCCCGACTTTAAGCTTAAAGACGTTCAAAGCAAACTTAGATTGCTTTCCGTGTGTACTAAGATTTCCGTCCCATAAATTAAATTTTAAAATTACGTAACTCAAGTAGGATTGGTTGAGATTTAACACTCTAAGTGCGGCCCTCAGATCGGGTCTGCGTTGCGAGAGACACTAAACTGGGCCATGTTTGTCTACATTGAGGATGCACCTACAATTCACTGAAACATTGTATTATGTACGAATACACAGACGTAATGTCCGTGTTCAGTCTTGCATCGCCGACGTAAACACGGCACTTTTGTTCGCCTGTAATCTATATAGATTTGTACGTACAACACAGGTGTGTTCCAGCCGCAAGCGCGTTGCACCGCGCATTACACAGAAGTGTTGTACATACATCGCAGGGAAAGTGTTATAAATGTCCTCGTTCCTCTAAAAACCACAAATGATTGGAGTCGAGACAAAAAATAAAAATACTGTCCAGTCCAAGTCTATTCAATATAACTTGGACCCAAAAGAGAAAGAATAACTTTCCAAAAAATAATTACCTTCGAAACTTTTCAAGGAACGTTTCAACGGTCCAACGAATGAACTCTTCAAAGTCTCAGTCAGTATTAATAATGGCCGGCCATTTATCATTTAGGGGAAGGACTTAGGAGTTGGTCAGAAACTTTGCGAGATTTATTTTTTCCTCTTGAAATAGTAATGGTCAACGTGCGTGCAATAGACGTGACTTTAAATGGCTACTACACTCGAAAATGTTAATGTCGCGGAATATTATGTTGGACCAAATCGTTTTATGCGGTCTTTTGAAAAATGGACTAAGTATCTATTAACATAACGCATACAGGAACCACTTTCTCCATACAGCAAATAATCTCTTATTAATATGTTGTGTATTTTTAATATAAAAACTCCCTGTCGATTGTTTAATACAATCAAAACTGGTGACTAGTGTGGAGTTCCACTAGTAATCCACCAACGTAAAGTAGTCTCCAGATTTTAACAAATTGTAGACCGATCGACGACGATGTGATCGACGTCACTAGTGACAAGAGGGCTGGTTCGTATCTCGCGCGAAAAATTGCGATTGCTATTCAATGAGGGAATGTAGTTAACGTTCTTGGAACCATGCCGCATGGGCATGGACTCCCTTTAGATTGTTTAAGTCGACACTTTGACTCAGGTGCTCATATACTCAAAGTCATATAGGTACATCGAGTCAGCAGGAGGCGGCACAAAACTAGAGCTTTTTTCTCAAGGCTGGAGATGCGCCGATAATTCACTGAAATATTGTATATTTTAGCATCAGTGCAGCATGCACGAATATACAGACGTAATGGCCGCCCTCAGTCTTGTAGTGCCGACGTAAACACAGCACTTGTGTTTGCCTGTTATTCACACAGAATTGTACGTAGAACACAAATGTATACAAGCTGCAAGGAAAGTGTTAAATTTCTACTATAATTCGTTTTAAGGACCATAGTTATTAAGCTTAACAAATATTTTATTAGATACCATATCGTATTGACTTTACCTACGCCACGCTTGTCCCTAGAGATGCGAAATTTACCCGGCGTATATTGAAGCTACGATAAGCAATCATCTTAACAGGAACCAAAGTTTTCATAAGTTTCATCAACGTGTTCCACGTATCTGAGACAAGTAGCAAACGAGGATGCAAACCACCTGATGTTAAATAGTCGCAGCCCGTAGATATCCACGTACAACCACAAACACGACTGAAATCTTATCTGAGCTCGAACTTAGATACGTTTCTATTCCTGAAGACTAAGATGGTTGCTCGCTTCAAAGTGTAGCCGGCATGCGCACCTCACCACGATCCATTACGATGGATTATGATTTCGGCGGTGGTACCTCCCCGATCGAACTATAATTCTCCCATCTTAAAGCAACGGTATATAACAACACAAAAACATATACACTATTGTAACAACATATACTAAATGCGGAAATTCTAATTCGTTTCCAGAAGCCGAGGAACAGTTGTTTATAAAGAAAACAGGTCGATTGTTTTTCCGAGGCGCACTGTAATAAGGAGAGATGAGAAGCGTGCACTTGATACTGAATGAACAGGGCAGCGGTTCTCAAGCTGGCGTGCTATTTGCACTTACTGGCTTACCATTGTTAGCTGTAATTGTAAAACTGGAACTGCATAATTGGAATTATTAAGGTACTGTAAATCGATCTAAAGATAATGAACCCGATTTTTCTTTAAAAATAAAACTATTTCTATTCCAATTAAATTCGTCGCTGAACATTTTTCAAAGTAAATTAACTATCACAGGCTCATAAAGAGTTCGTTTTGAAAAATTTAAGTGCTAACGTGATGAAATATATCTGGTAGTTACAGGTATTGAGGTTTACACTTGAGGTTTAAGAATTGAGGTTTACACTTTGAATACGGCTCTCATATGTATATTTGATCGAGTCGACGTTGCGGCATGCGACACTAAACTGGAGCATATTTGTCTAGACTGAAGATGCGTCGAAAATTCAAGGTAATATTGTATTTTTTAGTATCTGTATATCATGTACGTATACACAGACGCAATGTCCGCAGCCAGTTTAGTAACACGGCACTTTTGTTCGACCGCATTCACAGGTATAATAGATTACAGAAACAGTTGAACCAATAAAGTACGACTGACTGAATAGGTATATTGTCTTAGAGAAGGGACAGCGAATGAAAATCAAAACCCTAATCTTTTGTATGAAAATGTCGTTTGAAAAGAACAGATTAATATAATGGAGCAAGCGGAGCTGGAACTATTTAAGAACATACGTTTTATAATGTAAGTAATTAATTATTTTACAATACACTTTTTACACAGCATTTGCTTAATGATCCGTTTAAACTTTTCTTTTCAAAATAAATTTATCGCTCGCTACATTAAGTTCGCTAGCAAAAAGTTGGAGAGACGCTGAATGGAAGGAACGTAAGGCAACAGGCGGTGCAATTTGTTTCCCGGGACGAAAATAGATGGAAATCTCTCCTTGCGTACCCATGGGGTCTTATTGAACGTAAAATACGGCTGTCGTCTGATTGCGATGTAAGATTCTACGTAATAGTACGCATAGCAAATACGTTCCTTTTTTGAAGTTATTTAATACCGAAAATAAACTGAAAATAAGTTATTATTTTATGAAATCGTACTGAAATTAAATATAGTTTTAGGTATCACTAACTATGTTTATTAAAAAACTCTAAGAAAGTTTTTATTCTTAACATTGTAAGGTAAAAATCGATACAATAATTAAAAATTAAAAATCATTAATCGTGAGTACCCGGTACACAATACTAGTTTAAGATCATATTAAACAACCTCAAATTCTGTACCCAGAATGTCTGTACCTCTAACCTCGTTATATATTATTTAGAATTATCTTAGTACAAATAAACAATGACTTAAAAAACTAAAGATAAACGCATTTTAAGCAATGTTTATAAAAGAACGTAATGCGACAGTTTTTAACAGAATCTAAGCTTAATAACTGCAAGCAAAGTCACAGCTTAATGCTAGGTCTATATACTAAGATTTGAGTTTCTGACTTACGTTTAAATTTGAAGGTTGTATGATGTTCCGGTCATTGACTCGTAATAAGTCTGTCTCGGTCGCCTACAAAGTATTATTTTACCCTTGCTTAAAAGTCCCAGGTTGTAAACGTCGATAAATAGTGACGCAGACAGAACATTCCATTTTAGTGACAGGAGTAAAAGTTAAAATTAAAGATAATAGAAATGAAAGAAATAAGGATGAGAATGAGAGTGATATTAAGCTTAAGAATGAGAATGAGAATATAAGAAGAATAAATGAGAAAGATCAAAGAATGAAAATTAAAAGAAATTACGCAGTACATTGAATGAATATGTTGAATTTTTACAACTATGTAATGAAATTACTGATAAAATTTATCTCTTTTTTATTTAAGTAACTAAGGAGCATGCAAGTCACCTTATAGTAAAATTATTGCCACGAATATTTGAAATGACGAATCCTACGTTACGAGGGAAAACAGTCGTAATGGGGCTCTGCCTAAGCTCCCAACATCTGAATATGTGGCCTCTATGTCATGTATAGGTTTAACAATGGAAATGAATATACTAATATAGTTCTGAAATAGAGCAGGATTCTCACTTGAAGTAGATCACAAATGCATTGCCATTCCTGAAATCTAAAATTGTTGCCTTATTTGTAAGTGAACAGACAACCACGACTTTTTACTGAAACTTAGCGATTGCTTCATACTGCAAATGAGTGTCATTGTACTTCCCCGATCAAACTGCAAATGTTTCAATTTACAATACGCAATAAACATAATACAAATTTATCTCCACAAATGAAAATGTGTTGAGAAAATCGCATATTGTTTCAACCAACGCGAAAAAGGAAGCGCTATCTTCTCATTATTTTCCACGAGAATCATTTCATTGTTGCTAAATCTATTCTCGCATTTTTCAAAAAGGAAAATATAAGAATATTAAAGGTTAAAATAATACTCATAATGTACAGCGGACAAAAGCGAGGTTTTTTTCATATACAGATATAATCTTGAAAATTCCTGGACCTTACTGGCTTGTAATTATTCTTTCATTGTTGGATGGCTACTTTTACAAACAAGCTTTTCCGTGGAGCATACACACTCTCACGGGTTTTCGACATATCTTTTATTGTTTTACGGCTACTTTTGCAACAAGGTTTTCCGTGGGACGCACTTGCTGACGGTTTTTCAACGTTTCTTTCACGGCTAATTTTAAGAACAAGCTTTTCCAAGGGGCTCACAGGCTTACGGTTATCGACATTTCTTTCATTGTTGGACGGCTACTTTTACAAACAAGCTTTTCCGTGGAGCACATACGCTCACGGATTTTCGACGTTTATCTGCATAAAATCCTTCGAAACTGTAACTGATCGATCGATCATGTAATTTTTGTCTGTGCGTTTGTGTGCGCTAATTTCAGAACTTATCTGATTTTGGTGCGATTTTCACAACTGTATTTTAAAACTTCACTCGACATTTAGTGTCCATTCCAATTCAATCTTTAATTTTAAAAAGTTATGTCAATTTCAGAGTTGCGTATTAAGAGTATATAAGAACTTTTTGCTGTAAAAAATGCCGATAAACTAGAAAACATTAAATTGAAGGCCACGTGAACTTTATCACAGTCACGAGAAGCAGCTAGCGGTAAATAAACAGCTTTATAAATATTAAAAGGTGATCCCTATTTTGCTGTAAAGAAATTTATTTGAAAATTTATAAATAACTTTCCAAACGCGCTCCCCACAACGACAACGTTAGGAATC
>DWON01009590.1:0-11298 GCA_018251015.1 Phocides pigmalion okeechobee | reverse complement strand
GTCCATGGGCTACAGTGACCACTTAACACCAGGTGGCCTGCATGCCCGTTTCTTACTCTTTCGCAATAATAAAAAAATATATCGGAAAAGATGAATTTGCGCACTAATAAGGATGCGGCATCAGATTTTTAGTAATAGGCAGTGATAATTCAGTGATTAAGAGTTTGGTTTCTTACACGGAGTCCGGGATTTGAACATTCATCTGTGATTTTTTTTATTTGTCTATGTACACATTACAAATAATTTTTCACCAGCTTTCAGCTCACCAGCTCAAACACTGATATAGCTGAGAGTTTTCTGTAAAGTTTCAAATGGTATATGAAGAATACCTATGAATAATTGGTAAGCACAGTGAACTATGAGCTAAACCTTTTCAATCTGACAGGAGACCTGTGTCTAGTATTGTATCAGTAATAGGTTGATGATGATTCGATTTTAAGATAACTAAACTTCCGATGTCATATAACAAGTTACAATGGCTTATGTTAGTCTCTGTCTTACTGTTCAAAGATGCTTCACTGCCGTAAGGTAAAATTACGTGTGGAAGGTTTATACAATTTCAAAATGTCTTTTAAAAATGTTATGCCATTAATATAGGTACGGTGGTACTTAGAAAGCCCCTACACATTATATAGTGGACCTCTCAGATGAATGGAGACAAATATCCGAATAATCATTGCCTAATGTGAATACAATTCATATGTGATCTCAACATGGCATATTTTTAATATTATAAATATCAGTATAAATCCTATAAAATGATTTCACTAAATAATTCCTATAAAATGATACCAAGTGTAAGTTGGACACGTGGATCAGAAATATTCATCAGAATTCATTTAAAAATGATTAATAAAACATGTTTTTAACAATATGGAAAAAACTTGTTGATTTTAAAATAAAATTCCTTAATAGGTACTTATTGATAAAACCCTATTCACATTAACATATAGATGTAATATTTTGAATTAGAAATCTTTAAAACCTGAATCATATATCATTGATGCACCAATAAATATGATAATACCAAAGATATTGGTTATAAAACTGCTTTGCATTATTTAAATTAGAAACGTTATTCAAAATAGCTTTCCTTTATGAAATATTCTGATAAAAATGTTGAAATGGCATATCGGAAAAGTGGTATAGTTGTGACATTGGTCTTGTTAGTGAAAATTACGTAACTTTCTACGCTCATTTTTATACGAAACGAAAGAAATCTCAATACGAATGCAATTTAGCAAATTTTACATCTACTTATAATTGCCATTTCAGAAATCACCCTTAAAATTTGATGTAACAATTAATGTATTTATGACAAGCATATTTATAAGATCAACAGCTACAACAGCAACAGCAAAAGCTACATCGTTATCATGAATACTAGATAGCTAGTACCTATAAAGTTTCGTTTTATTAAAAAAAACCTACTTTCGAATGATCATGAAGTCCATTTAAGACGAATAGTTTAAATTGTATTTAAACTATTCGTCTTAAATGGATTCGTCTTAAACGGATTTATTTCATAATATAAAATGAGAATTTTTGTTTTAATAATGAGAATTTTAAATATTATTTCCTACAAAAAGAATAATTTTCAGATGACTACAAATAGAACCTACCTAAAGGCTACAAAGATCCAAGCAAAGACGCTGGCACTTACCAAAAATGTTTAGCAGTTTAAAATAATAAAGCACCTATAAGATTAAAGCTGTTGCTAATAAAGACTTTTATTGGAAACCTTTTTACATTTTACACGATAAGCAAATTTGCGACATGGCCACCCAATGTTAAATGGTTGTTAAGTACACATCCAACATCAAGTATGCCTGAACTCCTATGTGAAGTCTTATCAATATTCGGTGCTTTACATAAGGTCACTTCACAACAAACCTCCAACCACAACGTAAATTAATATTTTTTTATGTGAACAGAACATGCAAACCACATGATGTTAAGTAGTCGCAGTCCATAGACATCCATGCAAGCACAAACACGACCAAAATCCTATCTGAGCTCCAACGTAGATACGTTGCTACTCCACAGAACTAAGATGATCGCCTCGCTTCAAAGTGTAGCCGGCAATCAAAACATGTAATACTTTACGGCGGATTATGAGGGCGGCGGTGGTACCACCCCGGTCGAACGATAGCTCTCCCACCTTTAATTTTAAAATGGATTACACGTTAATTAGATTGATTACATGATTACGTCTTATTATGAACCATTACGAACTTTGAACTATTTTTCTACCACCAAAAACATAGTTACATTTGTACGATTTCCAATTTTTATATTAAAATGCCATGAAGTAATTAGATGAAGAAAGTTGTTTCGATATTAATGAATCCCGCATCCTGTTACCAGTACATGGACTTGACATGGGCTCATAGACACATTTGAATAATGCAGTCATAAATGCCATACGCGTTCTTGTTAAGGCGCATGTAAATTCTAATCCTTGTTGCATTTAGAACGGGGCCTAGTAATTATGTGCTTTCATTTGTCTGTTTCTCGGAACAAACGAGCGGGTCTTGCCGTGTAAGCTTCCTCCATGTAAAGCAGTTAGCAGTACTCTAATCTCACGCTGCCATAAATTTAAAGAATACGTCTCCGTAACCAACTCTACCGACGTCTAAACAGTTCTCATTCACATTTTCTTATTTGCATATTAAAATAATTTCGAGTACGCAATACGTAAAGTCGACTTCCATCCGCGTTTGATTGCTTCCAAAAAAGCTTTCGCGTCGTTTAAAATTCGCTGTAAAACAAACTTTAAGACTCTCACTTACAATACAAAATAGTGTTAAATAAATTCGAATCTTATTCTTGTTTATTATAGTATGTAAAACGATAACAGATAAAGGCGGGCTGTGTTCCCAAATAGATAAACTATGTGGAAATTAATGTCTGAATTTACTGGTGCATGAAGTTTGTAGTTAATTATATGTTTATTGCTATTCACATTTTTAAATGGATATTAGTACTACAAAGGGTAAGCTTTATCAGTACTGAAGGAAATACATACATCTACCACATGCATGCCGGGCATATCGTGAGGTATATCAAAACATTTATCATTATTTAAATTGGGCCTGTATATCTATACAGCGTGAAATTTATAAGAGACGTTTAATTATTATCATGGACTGTTTACCCATTGATATTTTAACAGTACAAAATAATACATAGATGTAAATCTTTTCATTATGTGATTATGTTAGTGTCCTGTACTGAGAGAAACTGTAAGAAACGAGCATGCAGGCCACCTGGTGTTAAGTGGTCACTGCAGCCCATGGACAGCCACGTCCAATCTCAAATAGAACAGAAGTTCTATTTAAAGATGAACGCGTACGCGTTCCTACTCGTGAGGACTAAGATGGTCGCCTGTAATAATGTGTATCCGGCTACCAGGCCTCCCCAACCGAAACACAATACATGAAGAACATGTTGCTTTACGGCGGGTTACGGGCGGTGGTACCGCCACGCGCGAGGTCTAACGGCTCTACCACCTTTTATAGACAAGTAACAGCTACTTATTAAAATGTAATAGTTCCAAAGATTCCTTTTGATAAAATGAATATAATTTCAATTAAAACCGATAATCTCTTTGAAACTAGAGGAATATATAGAACGAACATAGTCATTAAAAAAAATTGTATTTATTTTTACTTAGGAGTAACTTCAAAGTTGATATGTGGGGTCTCACCTGTGCCTTGTAAAGCAGAAGGAGTTTCCTCCTATTGAAGTACTGCTTGGCTCTGTTCAAACGCCCAGCTTTTTTGAAGCCAGCGTAGTCTTAACATCCAAATGACTGCAAAACAGTATTGTCAACCTCTAGTATTCCTAAAATTTATGTAATGGTGAACGGGGTTCCTTGAAATCATTGCGCCATGACAAAGTTTTTAGCGGTAAAATGACCATGTTTTTAGCGGTAAATGCACAGATTAAAAAGGAAAATAAATCTAAAAGTAGCTTAAACTAATTTAAACGTGGCTTAACAGAAAATCTACTTAATATAGTGCTCAAAGTAATAAGTTTACCTACTTTATTAATAAGGACGGTTCAACTTCTGTACAAAATGTGGTCTCTCTAAGATGTTAGAGCGACATTGAAAGAGACATGTCTTAAGGAAAGTGTGGTTACGTCTCGGCTTTTTATTTGAAATTTGTTTGGCGTTCGCGTCTTAAAGTTTTACCTGGCTCTTTTTGTTTGAGAACATTTTTCCTTTACCTCCATGAAAAAATTCCATAAATAATTCTATGAGATCTTCATTAGGTCATGTTTTTAACTTTTGGAAAAGAATTAAAAGCTCATGTCTGTTGTTTTTATGTGACAAAAGCTAATGAACGAGTAAAGTGCCTGATATTAAGTGAACACTGCAGTTCCTGGATATCTCCATAAATCCTCAAGCAGAAATGGGCCTTCATTTGGTTTAAGAGTGGAAAAATGAAGCAGAAAATTTCGTCATTGAGTTCAATAAAAAAATTAATTGAACAATGTATCTGCAAAATTTGGGTCCGTAAGATTAGAAGTAGGAGGAGGAATAAATAGAAGCTTATAGAAGCTAATAATAGCTTGCATACAAGTCAATACTTCTTTCAAGTTTTATTTTACCTGGTTGTAAAATTTGAATGTCCCTGAAAATCTTTTCTTAGTGATAACTTACGACATAAATAACCTATTTACGGAATTCAGGAATTTAGGTTCAGCGGTTTCGACTGTGCGTTAATGTCCAAAATTTCAAGATTAAGTTCAATCGTTTCGTCTGTGTACTAGATCAATCAATCACTTTACTCTTCACTTCGCATCATCTTCATCTTCACTTCACTTCACTTCAACTTCACTTATATATATCGGAGTACCGAGCGAAATATTTGAATGATCAAATAACACGTTTGTCGCCAATTGTTTACATACAATCCATACAGCGGATACAGGGCTGGGTCGACCTGATTGCTACCTGAAACTGTCATGCAATACCGGGCTGGTGCAGTCTGATTGCTTACTGAAACTGTCTCTCTCCCTCTGATACGATACACGGCTTGACCCAACCTGCTTGCTGGTTATACCTTCTAACACCACTGAACACTGTCCGCAGACAGAACGTCGCATCGGTTATTCAACTGAGTATATGACTAATACTATTCGCATTCGCGACAATGAAGTTGCGTTTCTCCATAATGACATTTTTCTTCCAAGTTTCGATAACTTGTATTTGTTTAATTTGTTACAGGTTAAACTACGCGTTAGCTGGTCTCCGCCCGTGGTGGTGGCACGCTTGCAATGTGTGTTTACACGCGGCGTGTTGCGCGCTCGTCGCCCGCGCGTGTGTTACTGTTGCGCGGCTACAACGCCCGTTTGCAGCGCTCGCTGCGTTGCTGTTTGCTGTTCATCCGGTACACACTGAGGCGGTAAGGATAGACTCTAACCCCTTTTTTGACGCACTGCTAGCGACAGGTCTTTTTCTATATCTGGAAGTCATGCTACACCTGCATAATTTTCCAAATCTGAAAGTTTTACTATACCTGGAAGTTTTACCACAACTGGAAGTTTTACGCCAGCTGGAAGTTTTACGCCAGCTGGAAGTTTTACTACAACTGGAAGTTTTACTACAGTTGAAAGTTTTACTACAGTTGGAAGGTTTACTGCAACTGGTAGTTTCCTACAACTGTAAGTTTAACTACAACTGGAAGTCACTACCTATAGCTGAAACCATCTATATAACTGAAAATTATTTTTTCAATTGAAAGAACATCATAACCCGCCATGCATTCTTTGCTTCTAACAACCAAATCCTTCTTCTGAAACGCAAGTAAGCTTCACGTTAGAAATGAGTGAGATGCTTTCCCGGTCGAACCGTTCTACCATCTTACAAAAGGCCACTATAATATGGCAACTACCGGTTCAAGTTATCAAAAGTCGTCTTTGAATACGACAAAAACTAATCTTCAGTAACAATTAAGACAATTAATCAAACAAAATTGTCAAAAGACGTAATAACAATGAAGCGTTCTACTTATTGGGTTTTAAAAGTAATCGCACTTTCCAAAAAGCGCCTGATAGAAATATAATCATTAAATTACTAATACAATTCATTGCTATCTAAAAATTAATATGCTAGGAAAATGAAAAGTAACTTATCTAAGTAATAACATAAACACATTATATAAAAATCATAAAAATATTAAAACTAATTATAATAAAAGCCTGACCTATACAATCTAAAGGCAATCCGTGTCCATGCGGCATGGCCTTTAGATTGTATAGGTTAATGTTAATGATATGTAAATAATATTAACATTAAACATTTAATTATTAATATTACTAACATTAAAATATCATTAACATTAACTTAACAATTTTATTATTATAAAATGCATTGAATTTTTATCTTATGACGTCATGAACATAGCATCAATTCAATGATAGTTAAGTACCTAAAATCGATACACTGGAAGGCAGAACGTTAGATAATAATCTGTAGCAAGCATTACTATGGTAAGCTTCTTACAAAGCCCCTCTTTATAATTCCATGGCATTGGTGTTCGATACAGATTATGTCGAGTTAGATATTATTTTATATATTTGTCTGATATATTAGGTTATAAAAGACGCAGTGTTGTTGATAATCACCGCTAGGGTAAAACATACCGATCATCTTAGCTCTCAAGAGTAAAAACGCATCCGCGTCCATCTTTAAGTAGAACTTCTGTTCTATTTGAGATTGGATGTGGTTGTCCATGGGCTGCAGTGACCACTTAACATCAGGTGGCCCGCATGCCCGTTTTTTACTCTTTCATAATAAAGAAAAAAATTACATTTGTTCAAAGTTTCCAATAACTTAGAAAACGTAGCTCATAATACTCGTAGTACCTAATCTTTGATGTTAGTGAACATGAGCAGTAAATGGAATGCAGATCGCTCCTAATCCTGTACAACAATCAACAAATTTCCATTAGAGGCAGACGTACGGTGTACGTAAGCTCACTTCAAAGTTAAACACTGTAGAAAGTTGAAATTCATTAGAGGTTTAGAATATTAAATTGCTGAATACAGGTGTACAATAGATGTCACAAAGTATTACAAACAATTTTACAGGTACATCTTAAAAGTAATATCATCGCGAAATTTGTACATTTTACCACCACCGTTAGTCGTGACCACGAGCCATGCTGGGTCGAAATATCGGCATTCAAAAGATTGTTAATAATGTGTCCTTGGTCCATAATAAAATGGTAGAACTTTACTCAAAACTTTACTCGATACATAGTATAATGGTAGAATGTTAGTTCGACCGGAGGTGACGTTGCCCTCATAATCTGCCGTGAAGTAATTTTCGTAAAATGGTCTTGGTTGGCGTGGTGCGATTGCTGGCTCCAAGCAACGACTATTTTAGTACTCAAGAGTAGTATTGCCTCTTCGGACGAGTTCAGATAGGACTTCACACCAATTTCAGTTCGGATGTCGCTCTTAGCATTAGCGTCCTACACTACAACCACCATTTCCTAGGCCTCCATAATTATACTCTACATACATAATAAAACTGGAATTGATCGCTGTCTGTACATGACATATATATATGACAAAAACTATATTATTCGGGGCCTTTACGAACGCTTAAAATCCACAACAATAGTTTTTAGAATGTTTATCTTTTTGTCTGTTTGTCTGTATACTTGTGTGCCCTAATCTTAGAAACTGTACAAACAATTTTAGTGGGGTTTTCGCCAATATATTGCAGTAGTATATTACAAATTATACTCTTTAATTTGTTACCATGCAAGCACCTATACGAAATTAATTGAAGATTATTAAATGCGAGGCAATTTCGAGGACTAGTTATTTGATACGGATAGCAATATTCTAACAATTGTTACGAGTTAGTGCGTTCATTGGGAAACCAGATATCTGCATGCGTTGGTAGACTGCTCAGGGTTATTGTTGGGAAAATCCTATACAATCCGATACCCCTGTACAGACTCAATCCGATACCCCTGTAAAGACTAGTGCCCAAAGAATTATTTTCATGCCTATCATCCGGGACAGAGCTGTAATTATGATACCCGATTTTGCTAAATTACTAAAAGTTAGCTTAGTGGTTAAGTTTTCGCCCCCTCACACGATATGTCAAGGGTTCAAATTTCAGATTTTTGAACTTAAGTATGTATTAGAAGTAAACCTAGTGGTTAAGATTTCGGTCTCTGATACGGAATCTCAAGAGTTTGAATATTCGGTTTTTTGAAGTTATGTACCTACCTACATTCTTTGTAATATGTATCTCTCAGGTACAGACGTAGATTAAAAATTACATTGTGGAGAAAGTAAGAAATAGTATAGTAAGAAATAGTATCTTTTAATAATCTTAAAAAAGAACAAAATATCTTTATTTTTCTTTATTGTTCATTGTTTAAGATAACAATTATAATATTAAAAATATATAGATTGATTGATTAATAAAAAATAAATGCCAAAAAATTCGATTCGACTCAGTTTTATGTTAGTATCATTTTGTAATTGAGGAAAAAAAGTAGACTTAATCTAATTGATAATAACTTTTTAAGAATTTAATTTGACAACAAAATGTAGAATCTTCCGCATTTTTAATATGTACAAGATACTTAAATAAAATTAAATCTATCAAAAAATGTTTGCTTTAATTTAAGCTAAACACAGACATTTAGACTGTTTTTTGCATAACATAAAAACCAGCTTTTTAATTAATACTAACTTTCACATTAGAGGATTTTTTAACTGACAAGAGTAGCAAGCGAGCATGCAATCCATCTGATATTAAGTAGTCTCAGCCCATAGATATCCACGTATAACCACAAATACGACTGAAATCCTATCTGAGCTCGAACATAGATATGTTGTTATTTCTGAGGACCAAGATGGGCATCTCACTTCAAAGTATATCCGGCAACCGCACCTTTCCGACCAAAGCACAAGTAATGCTTTACGACGGATTACGAGGGCGGCAGTGGTACCCTCCCCCCGGTCGAACTATGGTTCTCCTACCGTAAAATACCCTTTACATGATGTAGAAATTAAAAATTAAAACACATTTACACGCCACACTGTTACGTCATGTCGTATAACGATACGTATTAATAAAGTACCGCTGCACCCTATCGTCTGCCATCTTAGGTTTCCCGATATAATCCCCACACATACATATCTAAAATAAGACGTTGATTTCAGGTCTGTGTCTGGGTGTTCATGAAACCCAGGATATAGTAAAACTTGTGTTAATAGAAAGCGTGTAGAACGTATACGTTAAGGCGTGTATGTTCTTGGCATTATACCGCATGGACACTGGACCCCTTGAGATTGTTTAGATTAGGCTTTTATTAAAACTAGTTCTACGATTTTTATTATTGTAATTAAAATATAAAAATAATTACCTTTGCAAGATCTGAAAAAGAGGTAAATAATAAAATATTTCTTTAATTTAATCCAAAATACTGTATTGAAATAGAGTAGGTACATTAAATTATAACAGTTTGCTGTGTAGATTACAATGTTGACAAAGTTAAGCAATGTAAGGCGCGGTCAGAAATTGGATGGGTCACCGTCATGTGCACATCACGATAAGTTATGAGAATTGCGGAAATCATACCAACTAATCACTATTGAACCGATACGCCACTGCAACCGAAGCAACAATACCGAAAATCATTCGATTGGGATTTAAATTCGGTTAAACCATACACCGAAACAAAGCTTTGACATCAAAGCTATGCGTCCAAATCAAACGGTCAATTATTTGAAGCATGCCTGACATATGTACGTTTAATTACAAAAGCTGAAGTGATGTACATACTCGTATAAGTCTAACCGTCTCATCGTAACAATTATCCCTTTGACTGGACGTGTATGTACGCTCAATGGTATTTCAGCTTTATTTGACTCTTGTCAAAGGATAGCTTATAGTTAAACTGACGCATACCTCTTTGTTAATCAGCGGTTTCCGTATGCATTGTCTAAAATTTAATATCCAGGATTTCGATATATTATAAGTCACATGTGAGTATGCGAATTAAATAATATTATATTCCAATATTGACATGAACTTTGATCAACGCGGTCAAATGGAATCAAAATCGCGGCCCGGTGGTTACGTATTTATGATCGCAAAAATGTATATTTGATATATGATGTAATACAAAATTGTGGTTACGGATTTTTCTTTCCTTATGCTTTACATTGTTTCCGCGAAATTTTTTAACTGTAAGTCACCGGGAGATGCCTTATACATTTGTACATTTTACTATATGACGGGTACTCACGATTAACGCTTTTTAATTGACGATATTTCGAACAATTTGCATGACTCGTGGTCACGGCAAAACCCGATTTTAGCAAAGTGTTTTGAATTTAAAAGCATTCAACGTATATACCTATTATATAAAAAATGTATCTGCGATGATATTAGGTTCAAAAGTTATAAATTTGACTGCCTTCCGATTATCAAAATATGCTCCATAAAAGCCCATATCTTTTGATTGTGTTTTATTTGAAGTTGATTTTTTTAGCTCCAACAGATTGCAGACCTGATTGTTTTAAATTTACTTTCGTTTTCTTAGAACTTTGAATTTTTACATTTCTAAGAGATTGCAGTATTTTATCTTATTTTCAAAATGTTACCTCCGTGTGCTTCTGAGGAAAAAGATTTTGATAGATCAAACAAACTGACAGTCATCCCAATGCTAGCAAGAATGTACTTTTTATTTGCAAATATGACGAAAACAAGTTGGTTTTTCTAAGGATTAGTAGAAAGTTTTTTGACGTCCGTGGATTTCACAGTTTACTTAGGTTTCCTGTGCCTCCGGATATTCTGTGTCGTACATCTCTATTTTATAATAGATATTTAAATCCGCAACACAATGAAAAGTTGTCGTAAAATAACAAGACATTTTTGTTAGACAATACCAAAACCGTTTAATAATGTTCAGTGGAAATTGAAAACTCGGTGCATTCTAAAAAATTGTCACCGTTTCAAACTTTTGAAGGCAGGTCTGATGTTCTTGAGATGATCAATGCCGCTGGTGACAAGAGGGCTGGTTCATATCTCAGCAGAGACTTGCGATCGCTATTGAACGCGGGATGCGGCTAGCGTTCTTAGCTCCATGCCCAACTCTCTTTAGATTGTTTAGGTTAGGCTTTTATTATCATACTAGCTGTGCCCGCGATTTCGTCCGCGTGGAATAGTTTTACGTGATTACCATGAAAACGGTTCTAGTGAGTTAATCTTAAAAGATAGACATATACTGTCGCGGACATTTTTTTAGATCA
>DWON01009589.1:0-11298 GCA_018251015.1 Phocides pigmalion okeechobee | reverse complement strand
CCGCGTCCATCCTTAAATAGAACTTCTGTTCTATTTGAGATTGGACGTGGTTGTCCATGGGCTGCAGTGACCACATTACGCCAGATGGCCTGCATGCCCGTTTCTTACTCTTTCATAATAAAAAAACGGAAACTTAAAAGTCCAGTAATGGAAAAGTACATAATATATTAATTATAATAATATACACAAATAAAACATATTCACACATCCAGTGGAACATAGAAGAAGAATCTCTTGATAATATAAATGCAATTTGTTTCAATATAAACACGCAAATGTTATCATTATCACCTCGTTGACACTGTGTTATCAGTTGCAACTTTGATTACTATTACCTATATCTACAATGAAGTAACCGTCTCCCGATTGCATTATCTTTGTTGCCAATTTGATACGAAATGTCATTGGGACGGAAAGGTTATTCTTGGGTGGCAGTGCTTATGCTCCGTCAACGGATCTCTTGAAAAAATAAAAGTTGTTTCGGTTATGTAATTGAACATCTATATTATACGTTTATTATTATGCATCGAGTACTCACGATTAACGATTTTTGATTGCCGATTGTCGAACCAGTAGCATGGCTCGTGATTACGGCGAAAATCAAAAAACGTTAATCGTGAATATCGGTGCGTAGTTAAATATATACATTCCGCGATAATAATAGTTTAAATCATAAAAATATATATATTAGTCTCTGCGACATGTTATCGAGAGATTCTAAGTAATTTTGATCATATATCCCATCGTTTATCCGTCTAATAAACATTTGTAGACAGGTTGAAAGCAAAAGACCAAGTAACAGATTTCACTAGTCTCCCCATAACAGCTTTGAGAACCTGGGATTAGAACTAATTAAACGGAGAAAACGAAATATAATAATAAGTAAAACGAAGGACTTTCAACAGAAACAAAATATAAACATCGTCCGAGAAGTATTATTAATACAATCGTGGTAGAATACGAGCATGCAGTTCATCTGATTGTTAGTTACTGTCTCATAACTGTAACTAACTTTATAGATAAAAAAGACCCACTTGAAGTCACTCAATAAAATTCTTCTTTGCTACTTCAATATTACAAACAAATACTATAAAAAAACAAAGGTTTTTGGTGGCAAAAAATCGAAAATTCAATGGTGCGCAAGAGATTTTGCTTCCGGGATGTAAACCACTTAGCAACCACTACTTATAAGGTATTTTTATAGATAATGAAGTAAATATTGCAGTCCACCTGACGTTTAGCCGCAACTTCAACCTATTCTGAAGTAACGTAGTGCAGATTTCGCATAAAACACACGTTTAAAATCATTCTTGTAAGATTTAAATATATAAAAGTCTAATCTATCTCAGTTATAATGTCTGAAAATTGACTTCTTAATAGGTTAAAAAAGTAGACATTGGTATATGTATTGGTATAATTATGCACTTTGAATTGAGCCCTCGTTACATGAATAAAGAATTATTACTTTTATTAATATAATATAAATGTTCCTAATACCTATCTAGAAAGTAACATAAATCTATTTTGTAAACTATTTACAACTAAATTATTCAAGTATATATCTAAATATTATGAAATAAAGTCCCTCGTTGCGTTTGTCTGTTGAAAAAGTACTGGACGGTCGTTGCGTTTGTCTGTTGAAAAAGTACTGGACGGGTTTTCGTTCCTGAGGAAGGTTTTGGTGCATAAGTTAAGTTTTTGTTTTTGTAATTTGGCCGAGAAAATAATAGTTAAATTCAATAATGTAGTAATTCAGTCCTCATTCGAAATAACTAATTGTTACTTTTGCGACTAGGTAATGACTGGATGCATATATGAAAGACATAATGTAAGTAAATATAAACTCTATTATCGAAGCGAAGCTGGGCCGAGTCGGTAGTAAAGTACAAAAATAAAAACAAAACAAAAATGCTATCATAAAAATGCCTTTGCTAAAAGTCAGCACGACTGACTGTAGCCGACATGCTGGCAATACTTCCTCTTTGTGTGGCTATGCCAATACGCTGAGCGATACATGCCAACTCTTAAATTAATGCTTGGACGAGGTTAAGCGAAACTTTTAAGGAAGTTTATCATCACATTTTACTAGATTTTTTCCTGAGAAATAAATGACAAACATGGAGTAATCTTTGAAGTTAAGAAACGAAGAAAGGATTGCTTTTATAAATTTGAAGTAGCGAACTAACAGGCAGACAATGTTATGGTAAGAAAAAATCGAAGTAGCAAACGAACACCTGATTGTAAGACGACATTGCCACCCATGAACACCTATGACCATCTTCATAAATGGCAAGAGTCCCAATTGAAGTCGATCGCAGATGCGCTGCTACTCCTGAGTCTGAGGTGATAACTTCAATTTTAAGTGAACCGGCAGCCACACCATTCTACCGAAAAGCAATTAAGTTTCAGCCTACAAATGGGTGTAGATAGATAGAATTGATAGGAAACGGGTGGAATTCGATTGGAGTAAATAGGGAATAATGCTGGTGGTCGGGGACAGATGGGGGTTTAAAGGGCATAAGGGTCGAATGGGGTATAATTACGTAATTAGAGAAGGTACCAGCATTATGCCATCAAGACTGCGAATGTTATAGCGTATCCCGGATGTCGAGAAAGGGCGCAAAGAACCCAGGAACCCTGTTGTCCCCACAACTAAACGTCCATGAGCTGCAGACTATTGAACATCCAATGGCCCGTAAGTCTACTCTTCCAACACGAAAAAAAATACATTTTGTACAGAGAACTGCAGACAGTAATTGCTATCAATATAATGTAGCGGTTCAATCAACTCGTGTCGTTACATTGACGAGAACAACAAAGTCACTGTAAACTAAGGTAATTCATACAATCAAGCATATTAATACGAAGTCGACATACGAATATCGTAATTACGGTAATTATATACCAGATACGGTACACAGATAACCTTCTTATGAAAAGAGGCACTGTGCATAATGTGGTCAAATATCTACAGTGTAGCTTCTTAACTTTAGATATCAACTGTACACAAATAAATGAGCTGTGAAAAGTTTAAAATTGATAACAATGAGCAATAAAACTTAATCAATATTCAAGTGACCACGTTCAAGGTCTTAATTAAACAAACTAAGGAAAAAATGTGTTACTAGTTGAAGCCTCCCTACAAAACCATAAATAATTACTGAGTGCTGTTCTCCTTTCAGAAGGAAAACAGTTTAGAAAGTGGGAGAACTTTAGTTCGACCGGGGAAGTACCACCGCCGCCCTCATAACCCGCAGTAAAGCATTACTTGTGTTTCGGTTGGAGAGGTGCGGTTGCCGGCTACACTTTGAAGCGAAGCGACCATCTTAGACCTCAGGAGTAGCAACGTATTTACGTTCGAGCCCAGATAGGATCTCAGTCGTGTTTGTGATTGTACGTGGATGTCTATGGGCTGCGATTACTAAACATCAGGTGGTTTGCACGCTCGTTTGCTACTGTTCTCACATAAAAAAGTATAACAAGAAGTTCCAGTACGTATTCTGCGTCCATCCATCATCGTTACTCGGACGCGCACTTTACACAAATAAACAAATTATTGCATAAATCCTCTTGATTTTTCATTTTTATGCTTCCATTGCTTAACATATACCTTACTCTATAACGGTTATATGATTTTACCGGTCCGTACGAAAACTTCCTTGAGAAGCCTTCGAAATTGTTTGTGTGTATTATATTTCACTAGTTTACGACATCGTATCCCCAAAATGTTTGGCCTGTGCTGATATAGCCGAAGTCGACTACGTAATAATTGAGCACACATTAAAGTATTGTTTTATACTATGTAATAGTAATTATCCCCATAGTCTCTTCAGTATTCATTTAATATAATGATTGTCGTAGACTAATAATCACGGCACAAAATACGAGTAGATGTCCGACAAAATTAATAAATAGCGGATGAAAACTCAGTTCATTTTAGAAAACAAAATAGTTCACCTCAAATAACAAATATACCATAATATTATTAAGTAACCATGTAACCATTACTGCGTCTGTGCCGGTCACATCTGCACACTTAAATGTGAGCATAATAATACTATTCACAGAAAAATGTTCTATCACTAGCAGAAAGCTAAACGTAGAAAAATACAAGTATTATATAAATGAATGTTTCTAGAGATGTAATTACGAGATACGTCAAACATTTTCTTACTCGTTTTTACGTTTACCGTTTGATGGTAATAACATGTACGTCACCATTAGGGAACATTAAATGCGAGCCTACATTCTTAGAGTTGTTTTTGCACGGTGTAATTAACGCAAAGCTAGAGGGCGGCACAAGCGGGGTGCGGACCACCGTTACCCGTCACCGTTACTGCAGTATAATTACTAGCAATTCAGTTAATTCACGATTAGATCGCACTATAATTGATCTAGTGAACTCTATTGCAAATTTACTGGTAGCATATCCCGTTCGTAATATATTGTGCCTTAACGTTAAGTTAAGATTGAACGGATGAATAAACTACTGAATGGATAATTAAAATTATTAATGAAAAAGTGAATGAGGGAAAGAAAGTTTGAGTCATAAAATCGATGAATGCATAATTTATAATGGAATCGTGCTATTCTTAATAGAATGACAAAACGAACAAATGAGAAATCTTTGAATGAAAGAATTTATTTACTTGTATAAGCTTGTGGGAATAGGTTGGATCGTTTTTTTTTCATACGTCAGATACTCTTAAGTGCACCATGGGATTGTTAAACCTAAAGACGTATGTATAACTGTGTGTTTTAAATTCTCAGAGACAAAAGTGTTTGCTCTATTCTACTAGGTGTCTACAAATCGTTAAATCCACATCAGATACATTATGTACACGTTTGCGACTTCTATGACATCACAAGTCTATTCAATGAGGAAATAGTATATAACTTTATTTCTTCGCTTAATTTAGTTAAACTGTCAACGATGCCTAATGATGACATTCTTTTAGTTTTACTTTATTTTCTATATTTCTTTATTATCTGCACCATTTTTCTTCCATAACTTTGCAACTACACAACTTTTCGACGTTGTCTGTCATTTTATCGAATGACGTCATGTTATGGAACAAATAGGAACTGCCTAAAATGGGTTGCAGGCGCTCAAAAGCCTTTATCAATTGTCCAAATACATGATTTTGTTTGGCCGGGTTGGCTATTAGTCATTATTTAAAATATATAAGAATACTTAGAAAACTGCGCTCGAGCCAAAACCGATCTTTGGTCATAAACACGTATAAGATTACGCTTATAGAGTTGTGTGATCTGGAATACAGGAATAGCTGTGCAGTTTCAAGGGCGTCGAATATTACAGTTTAGCTTCGCAGTCTGTTCTATAGGGTTGTCAGTTGTGTGATGTATTGATAGATTCCATGCTTATCCAATCGTCATTTTAAACTAACATAAAACAAAAAAATCTTTCAGTTCTAATTTGTACAAAAAAGATTGTTTCTTTGATTGTTCTTTACGGGTAAGACTAATGTTTAGCTCATTCTGTCTTTTATAATGACTTTTCAAAAAAGGAGTCCAACACATTTCATCTGTAAGCAATATTAGCACTAATCGGATTCAAACTTAATACGCTTTATTATATTCGTGTCGTTTTGATGTCTCTGAATCAAAACTGTATAAATAATATATGATAGTATTTTGACTCAAATTATAAGAAATATATATTTTTTTCTTTCTTTCAATTTTTCAGTATAATTTACCAAAAAAATTAAAGTATTTTAAAGTAATTATAATAAAAATCTCATTTCACAATCAAAAAATGGTATATGCGTCATAGACAAGAATTCAGGCCGCGTGAAATGTGAACAAGCGCTTGTCACTAGGAGCGTTGATGAAACGTTGATGTAGTTACGGATGTTTTTTATTTTAAAATTTGAATCTGATTTGCTAACCCTGTTCGCCGCCCGCCGCCCGCCGTCCGCCGTCCGCCCACGCCGCGCCGATTTCGCGTTAAAACAACGATAACTACACTTACATAGCGGTAATATACATAAATGCCTTGACGTAGTCTCTCTGGCATTTCGTATCTAACAGTCTACTACTAAGTAGTGATTTCACGGCTCAGATAAGTAATGGACGTGCTTGATCCGCAAGCAGTTTATCTAGCCATTACTTATAGCAAAACGTACCTACATTCTGCAGTTATTGTGTAAATGGATTAGTTCTAATTCTAACCTTAGATTTGGAACTAGAAACCTTTGGGCCATAGCGAAATTCATAAAGCGTGAGAAACAACAAGGATAGTTTAAATTATTCAGTAATACCTTCTTTTTTATGTTAGAATTTTAATTATGTTTCCATCATATGTAAAATTATTGCTAGGTCCTTTACTATAGTTCTACCGGGAATGCTTTTCTTCAATCTCTGTTGGAGAAATGCGATTTTTGCTGCACTTACAACTAGGTGACCATAGGTTCCTCTAGGAGTAGCAACGCATCAACAAGTACAAATATCATGTACACTTTTTCGAACGTAGATGTCCAAGAGTTGCCGAGACCACTTTACATCAAGTGATCTAAATGCTAGTTTCTTATCACTTCTAACAAAAAAGAGTCTTATCTTAGTAGTGGCTAAGTGTGACATCTGTGGACTTCTTCATCGATGTATACTTGCAGTACTGTTATACTTCTACTACCTTAATTATCTTAGAATAAATGTTACAGTTTTAAATTTATTATCATCCCTAAATAATAATAGTACTAAACAAACAAACCTAAGTAGACAATTTAGTCTGAGCTCCTTGGACTGTGGGTAGCGACAACAATGAGCCCTGCATTTGTCTGAGTCCCGAGAAGTATCGCTTCAATACTAAGATGTCGCTTTTTATGTGCACTGTGAGTGTATATATCCATTAGAGGGGACTAAGTAATGGCGCCGGAACATTAGACGGTCGAGGTCACGTTTTTTACACTCAATAAAAATATAACCTTCTTAAAATAGGCAACACAAATTCAAATCTCTACCAAACCAAATTAACTTGACCTTTCTCAGTCCATAGGCGCCGAAACCGTGAAAACGAGTTGGTACATGTACATAATTGAGTTTCAATTTCTTTTGTAGGACTCACTGAATCCGTACAAACTTGAAGAAAGAAATTGCTTATGAAATTTTTATTTGTTTTGGTAACCTCATTTTTTAAGAAAAGGCTGTGTCTACACAAAAGCCTAATGACTGCACTAGATTTCATTGTTTCATTATTTTCTACATTGTAGGACAATTGTAAGTGTCTCTGCTCGGCTATTATTTAACTTCATTGGCTTACACCTCACTGTATCTGTGTTGTAAATACCTACTTATTTAGAAACTCTGTTACATACGGCTGTATTACTCTTTTCATTTTAGTTTACTTATATTTTATTCTGATACTTCTTACATAGTAATTGTTGAAATGTAATATGTTTTACTTTACCTATTTTTTATTTTAAATAAAATGTTTCACACATCATAAAAGAATTTAGAATAAGTACAAGTAGCGATATGTTTGAGAAAATAATAGTCATAGAATTATTTGACTTCCAAGTGTAAAGATGCCACCGCTAATCCTATTTCTGTTTTGCTAAAGCTGTTTTGTTCTAGTTCAAAAACCGTGTGTGGTTAAGGAAATTTACTTTTTTAGACGTTCTATTTTAATCTTAAGGACTAAACGTATATGTGATCGAGTTTACGGTAGAATGCAGTTCTATACGGAATTGGTTAGACATTACTTTGCGATAGACTTTAAAATCAGGAGCATTGCACACATTTTTCCTACTTCAATTTCATAAAATAATATTGGAGGCGTCATATGAAAAGTACAAACAATCCACTTACCAACCGCAACTTACTTTGTCAAACATTACGGAACAATTTCTTTGTTTCCTTATAAAATATAACGAAGTCTATTTGCGTAAGATATTAAGTGGAAAATAAGGCAAACGCTTATTACGTAAAACACCCAAATCTATATACAGCATACATTATTATAATGTACAGCTAAAGAAACTTTCTCAATTTGAATTAATTATCTTTTGATAAAGAGATACATTGACACCACTGTGTAGTTAATTCCTAAAATGAAGAAAGATACATAATATCTATGAATGGCTCAAATATTTTTCATTAAGGTACATAAAATTCTCAGTAACACTAACAAAGGCACCTCGATGTTTCGAAGTTACGCTTGTTATAAATTAATTATCTGTTGTTTTGAAGTTAAAGGCAAAAGTCGTAGCGAAACTTACACGCCTGAGAGTTTTCCATAAAGTTTACAAAAGTGTGTAAAGTTTACAAAGTTCCACATGGCCACCGTGGTGGACTGTGGCCCAAGCTTCCACGTTCTTACCAAAAATCTGTGCCCAGCAAAGGTACCACAATGGAGTGTTGAAAAGCACAAACAATTATTAAAGCAGAAATGTAAAAAAAAATAGCTAAAGATTGCAGAGTGGCAGAATGAGTGCGATGAGACAGGGGATTGAGCCAAATATCTAATGACCCAAGGGAGTGACAATAAAACTAAAGAAATGGTGTGAGTCCATTTCATTAATGTTCTCGCAAGATTTACCATTAAAAACACTTTTCTGTGTCTTTATGGCAACATTTCACGAAAACAAAATTTTGTTTCAAAAGCTTGTAGATCTAAAATAGACTAAAATGATATTCTTACTAAAACATATACACGTAACAATATAATAGAAGTATCTCTGTGTATTTTTAATTACCTATATTTTTCTAAACATGAATACTTGTCTACACAAAACCAAAAAGTCTTAGAAATTTGTGATCCGATTTTAAAATGACTATTACATAAATATAGTGTACACAAATACAAAGAATAACATAGAATACGTATATTTTATACTGAAAATTATTTTTATATCATTGTAAAAAAGTAAAAAACACGCGCGGTGCATTTGCTCAGGCAATGCCGCGCGAGTACTCGTAGGTACTGTATAAAGTTTATGGGTAAAAGTACTATAGATACTCGTACCTATCTCTTTACAGCGTGGTGCGTGCTGGGGGCATCGAACGGAGTGAAAGTCTCAACGCCACGTCGAAGGGCCACTATACTTTTATAGAACAAATTATGTATATAATGCAACCATGTTGTGACTGTATTTAGTATTATATTATTGGAGTATTCGATGGTAAATATTATTAAAGCGTATAAAATAATAATATTTTGAGTTACATAGATGAATTAATATTTAATAGCAATTAATGGATATGTGTGTATTACGTATGTTTGCTGACTCACTTATTACTTTTTATCTCTTATTATTACTTACAAATTACTATAAGGCGACCTTAGTTCTTAGGTGTAGTAATTAGTTTGTCAGCGATCAATTTCAATGGGACTCGTAATATACGCAACACTTTTCATTGGATGCATGCTCATTTAATACTTAAATATTATTTTAAAACACATTAAATACGTAATAAAAGTAATGACAAGCGGTAGAAATACAGCTCGGCCGGGGAAGTACCACCGTCGCTCTTATAATCCGTCGTCATCTTAGACATGTCGACGTAGTCTAGTCAATGGACTACAGGCGACAATAATATAATTAGATAGCATGCATGGTCATTTAGGGTAACCCTCATAACACATAAAAAACACGAGTACCCTTGTTAGTACACATTAAAAACAAGTACACGTATATTGTAACAACATAACAAATTTAAAAGCATTTGGGAGTTGAGCGAGTCGAGCCCACGCTGTCAGGATCAGGTACAAATTAAGCTTTGCTTTATAAAAGAGTTAAACATTATGCATAATATATCAAATTTTCATGTATTTTGGAAAATTAACATACGTCAGTTATATTTGGGCTGCATATATAATTCATATTGTTTGGTGAAAGGTCCACAACGGTTAATTTTTAACGGGCTGCGGCCACACTCGGCGCCGTGCGTCTCGTTTCGGTTTATTTTCGCGGCGCTAAGCTATAAATAGGCCACTGAGCGTTCGTCTAGACCAGGGCTGTCCCAATGAACGAAACGCGTGACGTCCTATACCTAATCTGCTACTCTTACCCAATGGTACTGTCAGCTCTCGAGGGGGAGGAGATTGGTAGGGGTTATTCGGGCCTCGAGAGTTCCCTCTTTACCCGGGCTTTTGCTGGAGGGGGTCAAATACCTGCGGAAGGGCTGTCCGAGACTGTTAACAAAAAGTTTACTAGCTTTGCGGTGGAACGGTGGAGTTTGACTGGGGAGGCACCGTCTAACGCAGTGTATGGCCAAGCGGCTTAGCATGACGATATACCTATATTTTAATAACAATGTCAAATATTCTGCGGGTTTTGGAAAATGGTTTTGCGGCCCGTAAATATGTATATTTTGCGGGGAATTGCTGGCCGTGATTTTGGACAACCGTGCTCTCTCAGAACTCTGTCTCCTGCCGGCTTTCTCGCTAACAGAATGAACTATAGATAGCGTGGCTATTTCTCCGTTATAGCACCTGTACTTGCTTTTAATATTATTGAAATAGGGCTCCTTACAACGGTGTGAAGTTTCAGGTTGATTTTAAACTTTTTTAAATTTTAAAGTCCTAACCAAGATAGCTCAATTGATTTGTGATACAAATATTTATATAAAAGGAAGACTTTTACACATTAATATTTAAAAAAACACACATAGATTTATAGTTAATTGGGATATTTAAGAAAATTTGACGTTAACAAGTTTGATGTGTGACAAGAAATCAATAATAGGCACACATATTATATTATATATAATATCCCAATTGGATGCGTGTCCGAGTTGTGTGTACTCTGTGTGTGTCAGCGCATGTAAATCAATCTCACAGTCGTTGAAATTTTTCGGAAGCTCTATAGGCGATGGAAATATCCGCTAGACGAGTTCGTCACCAACCCACGTCTTCAACTACATAAAATCCAAATCATGCGATCTCCAAACGAGAATGCTATGACGTTCCAATACGAACCTAATTAATCCTACGTTACAGCTTTCTTCATCTGCTTTTAGTTATGCTGTTTTAACTCCGGATGAAAAAAGGGGGGTCTTATTAGTTAAATATAAGTAAGCATTTATTAATCTAATAGTTTCAAAATTTAGTGACTTATCGATAAAATTGTATTAGAGTGTTTAAAAGGTGGAAGCACGCAATTATTCAATACGAAGTTACTTTCCAATTACATTTTATTTTACATTTGAGAAAAGACAGCCGCGTGTGTGATTTCAGGAATCATTTCGACCATAGTGTCGCGCATACTGTACTTCTAATAAACTTGCATTAAACGTATCCAAATGCTTTGTCTGTTCATATACACGTCAACCCAACCC
>DWON01009588.1:0-11298 GCA_018251015.1 Phocides pigmalion okeechobee | reverse complement strand
TTTTGAACAACGAAATCACAAAAAAAAACTCTTTTTTTAATCAGAAAAAAAAAAAAAAAAAAAAAAGAAAGAAAAAAAAAGAAAATTAATAAAAAAAAAAGGGGGGGGGGGGGGGGGGGTCATTGGTCTTTCATAAGTAACGAAGTTTGAAATTAATCCGACATTTAGAAATACGTCAAAATCGTGTTTGAAGTTTCCGTTACATTCATACATATGTACATACACAGATACATACAATCGAAGCTAATAAAAGCGTGTTAAAATAGATTATATTTTGGAAACGGAAATAAACTACCTTTCTTGGTGAAAATGTGACTTGAAGGGCTCAAAATAGGTGATGCATACAACTGGGAAATTGTTACGTATCTTCGATAGTCATACAGCTATGGGCTTTTTAAATTTGGTTCTTTGATAAAACGTTAATGAGCGCTGAGAAAAAAGGAAATTTCGAAGAAGTTGTAATAGAATTGTGAAACGTCTGTTTGTATTTTTAACACCAAAAGTTCTGGTCCCATATAAGTTGAAAGTATTATCGTCACGGAAATTATACTTTTTACTAGATATGTGTCGGGTAATAATTTTTGATGGCTGGTATTTTGAATCTGTTGCATGTTTAAAAGGTGGTAGAGCCATTAGAGCTCGCCCGGGCCGGTATCACCACCACCCTCATAACCCGCCGTAAAGCAACATGTTCTTCATGTATTATGTTTCGGTTGGGGACGCGTCCGCGTCCATCCTTAAATAGAACTTGTGTTCTATTTGAGATTGGACGTGGTGGTGGACGACGTGCATGGGCTACAATGCCCACTTAAAATCAGGTGGCCTGTATGCTCATTTCTTACTCTTTTAATATATAAAAAAAATGGCTCGTAGTCAGTTTAGCCGTGACAAGCCATGCAACTGGTTCGAAATATCGGCAACTAAGAAACGTCAATTCATGCTACGTAGTAAAATGTACATAATTTTATGTTATTACAGTTCAGTTTATAAAATTACGTAGGTACGTCGGCCGTATTTTCATGTTTTCACGTAAAATTACGCCTCTTAAACACACAGGTTCTAAACTACGTCGGAAAACGTTGCTACAGGACGTTAAAAGATGAAAAGAGTAATGTTTAGGCTTTATGTTTTAAGTTAAGTTTCTTTTTCGTTCATATTATTATATTATGTCAAAATTATGAATAGCGAAGTTTTCTCGAATGTTGTTTTAGTGAAATCAAACAATATTTTTAGATAAAAAATTAAATAAAATTTTCTTAAGATACTAGATCTTTCGGTTCGAACGGGAAGGTACTAACCACCGCCACACCTATTTTAAGCGCGCTTATTTGCGTTTCAGTAGTGAGATGTGGTTGCCGACTCACTTAAAACAGAGACTATCACCTTAGAACTCAAAAATATTCCAATAATAGCATATAAAAAACCTCAAAAATAACAACGTATCTACACGACTTCATATAGGACTTCAATACTATTTGAAGTTGTGTGTATATGTCCATGAGCTGCAGGGTCTACTTAACATCAGCTTACCTGCACGGTCGTTTGCTACTGTTCTTGTACGTATAAAAAGAATTTATTTGATTTCAATCTAAAAATTAACTAAATGTTCCACCAACAAAATAGGAACTAATTTTATCTTCTTTAGATCTAAACAGTAACTAATTTAACAACCTTCCAGTCCGAAAATTAACTAACTTTATCGCTTTTGAATCCAAAAAGTAACTAATGTTACCGCATTTGAATCTAAAAATTAAGTAGTTTAACCAGCTTTCTATCAAGTAAACAATTGTACCACTTTACAATCCTAAATTTAACTAACTTTACCATCTTGCAATCCAAATAGTTACTAAGTCTACCTCGTTTCAATCCAAAACAAAACTAACTTTAAAAACAAAAAGTAACTTACATGTAAGAATCCACCTATAAGGAAGTAAGTGCCGAAGGACACGACGTGCGCTGAGATGAATATAACGCTGAAGTTCTCCATTTTAAGATTCTCCAGCGTTAACAACTTGTATATTTCTTCCGTGGTCATGTTCTTGTCGCTTTGCGTGTGCCCTGTGATCTGCTTCAGGGCTGTCACCAATATTACCACCCATTCTCCTGCGAACGAAAATAATATTGACTTAATGCATTGATTTAATGCATAGTTGTATTGCTACTTCTTAGGACTAAAATGATTGCCGCTTACAAGTCTAGCCCGCAAGCGTACCTCTCCAAATAAAACACTAAAACTGCTTTAAGGCGGATTATGAGGGTGGTGGTAGTATCTCCTCGCTTGACTGTTCTATTTGTTTGTTAATTTTCTGTCCACCCATAAGATACCCAACAAAATACATGGAACTAGCAAAAGAGCATGCAGTTTACCTGATGATAATTGATCATTACAGCCCATACCTATCTGTAACTAAATTAAGAATCAGGGACTAAAATTAATCACAGATGTGTTACTGCTCCTAAGAACTAAAACGGTCGTGTCATAAGTGAGCAGGCAACCACAATTTTCCATCGAAATTCAAGAATTGCTTCACGCTCTAAACGGGTATGACGGTGGTGTCTCCCCTTCCAAAGGATACTATGGTATCTATATATATACATATAAGGTATATTTTGGGACAACACTTTGGATTGGACTATTAAAAAATGTAATAGAACTGAAATTCTATCTCAGATTTTATCCAAGACTCGTGAGGGCGACGATACCCGCCTAGTAACTATAGATAATGGTTAGAAACAGCTGGTTTGCTTTGTTATTATTAATTAAACCTTTTTACAGCCTTAAACAAGAATATTAACAGAATATTTCTTCCAAACCAATTTTATGAAAGGTTTAACAAAAATAATATAATTGTTTATAAAAAGAGCTCAATGTTTAATACAACAACAAGTGGCGTGTTACGAATTGTTTTCCTATATTTCCAATTTGAGGCAAGGTTTCACGGGATAAATAAAGGCTTTCTACGTTGACTTGTAAGAAAATAAACCTTCGTCTTACATCATCGTATATTAATGAAAACCGTATTAAAATCCGCTGCGTTGTTTGAAAGATCTGAGCGCACAGACAGCAGGACGCTACTTTGTATTATACTATGTAGTGATTTGGCATCTACTAATCAAAACGGAGAAATGGAAAAATATTTTTATTTTATTAATTGAACAATATCTTTAGAAAAAAATACGTTAAAAAATAAAGCACCTATTATGACTCTATTTGATTTCTACCTCTGTTTACAAATTACCGATGAATATTTTGTTGCTTTAAGATTTCTGCAGATATAACAATTTTCACAAAACCCACAAAATTCAATCGACCATAAATAATGACGGCTTAAGTCAGAATTGTAAGCACTTTGTATTTTTACACGAATGGACCTTTTGAACACTCGACAGAACAAAATAAGATGACTAACAGATCTAGAGTACAACACATCCGAATTCACTGAATCTGGAATCCTGAAATCCACCTTAAGCGGGTAAAATAGGCATTTAAAAATTAAATAGAATTTTGTACATTTTTTATGTGAGGAAATTAGCGTAAACGAGCATGCAAACCAGGATGTCTATGGCCTGCGACTACTTAACATCAGGTGATGTTAAGTAGTCGCAGGCCATAGACATCCACTTACAACCACAAACACGCCCGTAATTCTGAGCTCGAACATAAATACGTTGCTACTCCTGAGGACTGACATGATCGCCTCGCTTCAAAGTGTAGCCGGCAACCGCACCTCTCCAACCAAAACACTATTCGAGTCGAATTTTAGCCATTCAACTAGTTAGAATTATCGACAATTAAAGTGTTAATCGTGAGTAACCGTTATATAGTAAAATAGACTATCCATGTTTTATGGATAGGTATAATTATCCATTGCGTATATTTATTTTGTCTTTTGCCAGTAAGCTTATCGATAAGTTAGTTGGCAGACATTACACAGATCGATTAAAGTTAATGAGCCAGTTGATGGATTAAAATTAATGAACCAATTCAGTTCAGTGATTTTTTTCTATTTTCCTTTTATGTTACAAAAGAACCAACAAAGCGTGCAAAACCTATTTTTAATGTTAGAAGAGTAGCAAATAAGTACGCAGGCCAGGACATAAATTGATTTCTGCAGCCCATGTAAGATCTCGCAGAATTTATGTCTTATCTCAGATCTCAGGATAAAACTATAGATCGATCGTGGAGGTACTGGTACCGACTTCATCATCATTATCATCCAGGGACGTTCCACCCTCTTTGGGCAGGGGATTACGGGCCTCAAGGTTTTTACCCTTTTTTCCCGTTTTTCGTTCTCACCCCTGCTAAATGACTGGCTCGGAACGGACCCTCCAATTCCACCGCCCTAATATTGTGCCGTGAAGTAACTCCTGTGTTTCAGTATGTAAAATATGGTTGCCGGTATCACTTACAGGCATGGGTTTCTTGCGTGTAAGTGTAATCACGTCTTAACTCTAACAGCATTAATGTCCTGTCTAAGATCTTATGTAGATATTTAACGTACGACCTCGGGTAAGACTCCAGTTCTGCTCCAGTCCGGTCGTATGTAGTTGACACTAGATCGCCGCATCTTAACATCAGGTAACCTGCATATTTGTTTACTGCTCGTCACACATAAAAATTCCCGAAAGATTAAAAAAATCTTCTTCATCTCTTTTTCAACTTTTTGGCTACTCTTCGCATAGAAACTAGGGATTGGCTATCAGGTAGTGTTATCAGCTAGCAGACTTGCTCAGAATCTTGTGTTTGAAGGCCATCTCCTAAATCGCCAATTATTTACTAATAATACCTTTACATCAATATTTGTGGAGTTAATATAACATGATACTATTTTCTTACTATATTAACATAAAAATATGTATTTAACTAGGCATATAAAAGATAGAACCATAGTTCGTCCGGGGAGGTAGAACCGTCGTCTTCATAATCCACCAAAAAGCGTCGCTTTGTGCCTACATTGATGTGGTTCCACTTACAACGTCTCTCCTAGGATAAGGACTAAACCTATGCAAAGTTGTACATTTTCGTTGGTACTTTTGAGGACTAATATAGTAACGTTATTTACAAAAACGCCCGATAAACGACCTTCTGGAAACAAACACAAAAAATGCTTCACGAAGATTATGGGACCGACTATAAAAATTCCCCGCTCAAATTACTTCTACTACTGTTTAACAGACGTTATATATTTGTCAGAGACAGTAAAAAATACTACTAATACGCATATATAGATGGAACGCAGCACATGACCAAGAGATGGCATGCACTATCGCGATGACGTGCAGCTCAGAAAAGAACCTGTTAGGACAGACCCTAGTGGAGGAGTGGAACTGTGCAGAAGACTACTAGGAACTGAAGTGCCAGTTAGCTCCGTACTGATGAGTGCAATGAAAGACGAATTGCTCAAGTAGTAAATATATTGGCGCGTCCGTCTCGCGCGGCAGTGATATTTGCACTGAATGTAAATAATGTAATGTACGAAACCGTACAGATCATCATTTTCGATAATTACAAATTGTTGTCAACTGAGATAGAGTTGAGAAACAAATGTAGAATATGTAAAAATGAACTGGTTTTTCTTGGCTTTTTTTCTCCCGGTCATCGTTAGCCAACATTGTGCTTAAAGCCGATGCACCGATTTACATTGTACCCTTGACATTCATTACGTGTATGTAAATACCTAACAATGAAATAAAATATTTGATTTCTGAAATTGAAATGTCCACCTGATATATAATAGTTGAAATTGGATATGTGTTCAAAGAAAATAATACTTGTTCAATTTATGTGCAATATTTATGTTATTGCCTCATCTCTTTGATTTCTCGATAAAATTCTGATAAATAGGATTATTTTTATGAAGATCATTTTTTTATCAACGATAATCATTCCTTAGTTACAAAGGCATTAATATGGTGTTATTTTCCATTGAATATATAATCATATGTATATATATTTTTTATTAAACTTTAGTAACATGAACATGTAGTCCTTGATGCAATTTTATAATTGGTCAGTGCAGCGTCCGTGCGTTTATGGAATGTATTATAGTGTAAAATTTGTTGCCTAAGTAAAGTCATGTGTACTCCCTGTAGGCTTAAATAATCGTACTGTATGTCCTCGAGACAGGTTGTTTATATTTGTCCACTTAGCGACCTACCCTCCTATTATTATATAATCTTCTATATTAAGAACAAAAGTCCCGCATAAAGACACAGTCTCATAAAGACGATCACAGATGAGTTGTGTGAGGACTAAAGTCGCCTCTTTTTCAAATGATCCGGCAATCACACCTTTCTACCTTAACGCAAGTAGACTTAACGCTGGAAATAGATTTGGCGATTGTACCTCTAAACTTACAAAAGACTATATCTATAAGCGATGGCCATATTAAAAGGATTTCGTTCCTTATTATGTCTCCATCTATGCAGGCAGTGCGACTGTTTAAATTAAGGTAGCCTGCATGCTCGTTAACTACTCTTCTAGCCATAGTCTAGCTCCTCTAGCCTTCTAAAAATACAGCCGTCTGATATCGAGATCATATCGAGTTCATATTCATAGCGTATTTCCCAGTCATATTTTTTTGCAAACAGTACCGCTCGTAACAGCGTGAAACGACGACGCAGTGGATGCGGTACTTATTTTGTAAATAACCGCTTTGACCAATAAAAACATAAAAGTTTACAGTTGAGTTTTTAAATCGTACCCATACCTAGTGTGTAACGGTTATTTTTCAACACCCTGTACGGTTTACTAGAAAGCTGACAAAGCGTAAATTGGTAGAACGCACAAGCATTTTAAAGGATTATCGATTTTTTTAATCTATTCTAGTATTAATTAATTTTCCATTGACACTTAACTTATAACTGACTTAAATATCGGACTTGACACCAGCGAACCAATCAGAACAAAGATACCATATCGACTATCCCTCGTCGCCATGTTATCCTGCAAGGTTACCGAAACCGAACGAGTGAAAATATTATACAAATCAAGCAACATTACGATCAGAATGCTACCATTCTACTACATATTTCCCCTGGCGTAGGGACAGATAATCGGCGCTCTTCCGAGATGTTCCCGGTTGGTGCATCTTAGGACACACCAGGTACCTTCATATAGAAGTCCTGACATAACAAACACAAAAATATCCTCAGGAAGGTTTTTAGTGGGTTTTCATCCACTAAATGCCTCGTAATTGGGTATTACTCGCACGTTATTCAAATATTTTATTTCATTGTAAGGAATTTACATACACTTAATGAACGTCAAGGGTAAAGTGTCAAATCAATACATCGGCTTAGAGCGCCCTGTTGGCTAAGGTAGACCAAGAGCAAAAGCCAGCGGTAAAACTCTCGGCACTCTTTTTAAATCAGTCCTTGATGAATGAACATTACACAGTATAACTTTAGAAAGATTAGCTTAGCTTAGCTTAGTTAGCTTTTAAAACAGTCTTTAAAAGCTAACTTGAGAGTAACTGCCATTCTACGCAAAACTTATTTACATTTTTATTACAAAAATGAAAATAATTATAATAAAAGCCTAAGCCAAACAATGTAAAGGGAAGCCGTGCCCATGCGGCAGGGTCACAAAAACGATAGCTACATTCCCGCATTGAATAGCGATCCCAATTCTCTGCGCGAGATATGAACTAGCCCTTTTGTCACTGGCAGCGTCGATCAAACTGGGGCCAATTGTTTGAAAAATTTTACGTCAAAAAATTCAGTGTACATATATAAATTTTAAATTTTACACATTATAGAATTGGTATCACAATTCTCTGCACGAGATATGAACCAGCCCTCATGTCACCAGCGACGTCATTCAAATGTGGAAATTGTTTGAAAGTTATACGTAAAAGAATTCAATTTAAATATACATACATAAATTGAGATTTTACGCGCTATAGAATTGGTATTTATTTTTATCTTATCATAATGTACCGAAACGAAATTAATAATATCATTAATTAATACCTTACGTCATTGTTGCCATCTACGTGACCGCATGATAAAATGATAGATTTAAAACGGATGTTATGAATTGAAATAATTTTATGTTACAAAGCCGAAGAGATGTTTCTTTGTTTGTTTATTTTTGAAACTACTCGTCAGCTTTGTATAAAACTTTTGATTTTGATAGACTATTTAAAGTTGGGAGAGCTGTAGTTCGACCGGGGAAGTACCGCCACCCTTATAATCCGCCGTAAAGCATTACTTGGGTTTCGATTGAAGCGGTGCGATTGTCGTCTACACTTTGAAGCGAGGCGACCGTTTTAGTCCTCAGGAGTCACAACGTATCTACGTTCGACCTCAAATACGATTTCAGTCTTGTTTGTGGTTATACGTGGATGTTTATGGGCTGCGACTACTTAACATCAGGTGGTTTGCATGCTCATTTGCTACACTTCTCACATAAAAACAAAAAATAAATATTATGGAGGAAGGCTTAAGTGCATATGGTATCGTGCTAGGATTCTTCAAGGTGGAGTGATTCCAAGCAAAGTTCATGTAAGAAATTATGCAAATAACAGAAGATGCAGCCAGTTGGTGTAACGACAGGTTGGAACAGGACCAACCCGACGAAAACCGAAAATTGCCGAGAACAACCGAAGTGTGATAAAAACAATCCACAGACGACTGATGACTTACTAGCTGCTGTCTGCGACTTTGTTAGCTTGAATTTTCGTGTTTTTTTTTTCAGATTTTCTAACATCAAAATCTTCTCATGTACCCACACCCGTAACTCTCAAATTGACTTATTTTTTTATTTATATACCTGTACAAATAAAACAACTTGTTAAATGTTTCTTTCTACATAATTATTAAGTGAAGCGTACTGAAATGCACTGAAAACCGATTACCTCCCACAAACGCACAAACAAACCGACAAATATTCTAAAAACTAATGCTTCGAGTCCTATTATGTTCATTAATAACTGTCCCTAATTATAGTTTTTCTCATATATTTTTTACCGATCGATGTATTCTCCGGCGATCAGTTACTACTTTATTACTGGTATAGATAGAAAATGAACACGAGGTTGTTCTACTAGGGACGCCATCTAGGGAATAGGGAACATTTTTACTCGAAATGTAGAAAGAAATTCTTTTGGTAGACTAATGAATTGGTGGCTAAAATATCTCTCATTTTGTTTCGAACTATGAGACCTCGACCACGAGTTGCATGGCATTGGTTCAAAATATCGGTAATTAAAAAGCATCAACCGTGAGTACCCGTTATATGATAGAATGTTTTCAAACCGTCGATACAACCTGCTATTACTTAACGTCGGCTATATACTTACTAATACACGGAATTGATTATTTGCACGACACGAAGTCATGCAAAAATTTTGCTACTAATGCTAACCCATCTTATTGCTCACCATGCCCATCGACGTTTTAATTCGCCGTATAAAAATGAAAATAATTGTATTCAAAGTATGTATATTCAATGTTTTGAACGTAAATAAACTACCACTAACTGTTAAGATTCCGTTTAGAGAAGAGATGAGAAAAGAAACTTTACGACAAAGGTTGTACAAATTGTAAAAATTGTACAAATTTGTAACATTATAAAAGCTTAAAAAATTTGAAAATTAATACGATGTTCTTACTCTTAAATTACATATTAATACTTTTTGAGAGTCACTACTTGACTTGATGGAGCGAAAGCTTTCGATTCAAGTTGAGCATATAATTTTTTTATCTTGCTACACTATATATACTTAATTATCATTATATACGCCTTAAAGTTTGATATAAAAATACAACGAAGTTACTAGTAAGTAAACAAAGCTGGTATTTTTTTTTTCGCAATCGGTACTCAAATTACTTCAAATCAAAACACTTAAACCTATTTATAGATCACGAAAATACCAGCATAGCTTAAGGATAGGCAAGATACAAGGGAAGCGAAGTGTCCGGCGAAGAAGAACATCCTGGTTTAAGAATATCCGTCAGAGGTTTAATAAAAGGACCCGTTCCTTGTTTAGAGTAGCCGTATCGAGGTTTCAAATAGTGCTAATGATCGCCAACCTTCAATGAAGATGGCACCTCAAGAAGAAGAAGGTCACGAAAAAAGTTTTAGTCAATTTTACTTTTTTTTTTACACTACGCGCTTGAACTAAAACTTGTTTATCTCAAAAAAGTTAACCCCGAGATGAGAGATGTTAAGAGTTAAAGAGGGAGTAAAGAGGTGTTATCTTAAATCTCTAGGACATCTACACCCAACTTCCAACAAGACTACAGTCCTGTCTCCCGTCGTGCATAGATACATTACTGCTCCTGAGGAATGGACTTGACGCTTCACTTTTTTTTTTTTGGGAATGAATAAGAAACGGGCATGCAGGCCACCTGGTGTTATGTGGTCACTGTAGCCCATGGACAACCACGTCCAATCTCAAATAGAACAGAAGTTCTATGTAAGGATGGACGCGGATGCGTTCCTACTCTTGAGGACTAAGGTGGTCGCCTCCAATAAGGTATATCCGGCAACCACACCTCGCCAACTGAAACACGATACATGAAGAACATGTTGCTCTATCACCTCTTATCTGTGTGTTTCTTTGTTATAGAAAAAGCGAGACAGAAGAGGACCTATCCAGAGGCCTGGTAAAAGAAATGTCCGGGCCTCTGAGTCAGTACTACATCGCGAGTAGCCACAACACATACCTAACAGGCCACCAGTTGAAGGGAGAGTCGTCAGTGGAACTGTACAGCCAGGTAAGTACATAAACTCTAGTACTACTAAATATATCTTTTACCCTTACAAAGTTTGAACAGGACTTCTAAATTATCTTTTACCTTTAACTTGATCGATGTCTCAATTTACGATGGCTACGATTATTATTTACCACTGACTAGCGATCATATTTATATCAATCAAATTAGTCTTATGGGCAGCGGAGCTAAACTAGAGATGTTTTCTCTAGACTGGAGATGCGCCGACGATTCTCACACCTGTTGTTTTTGTCCACATTTGTGTAGCGTCTACGAATACACAACCTTTATGTTCGCTCGCAGTATTACACACAACACTTGTATTCGCCTCTAAGTTTATACGGATTTAAACACAAATGTGTGCAAGACGCAAGCACATTACGCAAGGTAAAACACATAAATTGTGATTCCCGCAGTTAGTGCTAAGTTAACTCTTAAACAAACATCTGTTATCATTGCAAAATTTAGTTTGAGTGTGGCGCCCAAATATTACCTAGAGTCTGAATTGTGGCAGGCGGTTCTAAACTGGAGATGCGCCGACAACCTTAAAGATGGTAGAGCCACTAGAGCTCGCAC
>DWON01009587.1:0-11298 GCA_018251015.1 Phocides pigmalion okeechobee | reverse complement strand
GCTTACCCGCTTAGCCCATTTGTAGTAAAACAACTGACTACCAGTACCATAAACTAAACAGTAACTGTAGTATTTGAAAAAAACTACTATTAGTCAATCAGAAAACTAAAAAAAGCGAGTTCCACCAATTTTCGATATAAAACGTTTGTTAACTCATAATTAATGGTAAAACGGTTCGTTATACATCGTTTTAAGTAAACACGTTAAAATCACTGATTAAGTATTCAGGTTACAGACCGGTTAAAATTACTAATTCAGTGTGATTGCTAACTTGTCCATTAACGTGGGATGAATCGACTGAATCGAATATATTCGAACTCCAAACTTGAACTTTAAATCCTTATAATAAATCATCCCTTGAGAACATTATTATACGTATTAAGAAATAATTTTAGATTATTTAGACATAGAGATTATTTATTTATTACTATTTGGGAAACATGAGAAGTGGGAGAACTACAGTTCGACCGTGGAGGTACCACCGCAGCCCTCATAATTCGACGTTACTTTACTTGAGTTTCGGTAGGAGAGGTGCGGTTGCCGGCTACACTTTGGAGCGAGGCAACCATCTTAGATCTTAGGAGTAGCAACGCCTCTATGTTAGTAGGATTTCAGTCGTGTTTGTGATTATACATAGATGTCTATGGGCTACTACTTACTATCAGGTGGATTGCATGTTTGCAAAAAATAATACAAAAAATATCAAGGAAAAAAATACTGCGAAAGTGAGAAAAACGGAGTCATACATTATCATCATCGGGAAAGTCCGTCCTCTTTGGACGGGGGAATACTGTCCTTGTAGTTAAGCCCTCTTTACCCGGGACATAACTCAGGGCTGCACCCTAGCTTATATCTATGGTACATACAAGTCACAAGTTTTAGTTGAAATACGATTATTTATCCATAACGTTACTATAGAATGTTATAATAAGTCGAAAGTATTATCGAACTACAGTTGCATGGGAATTTAGCGCTTGTGTATGTCCTTGAACATGTACGTATGTATTGCGTAGTCTCGTCGGTGGACGTAGCTGAGCGATACTTAGAATTAATCTTAACACGGCGATATCATTACTGTGACATTCGACTGACTTTTGGAAATCAAAAGGTCAGCAGGCTCGTCATGAACCACGGACTTATTGCTATTTGATGTGATTTACGCCTGTTTTTTATGAAACTCCATTAGCAAACGAGCATGCAGACTCTTGGAGGTCTGTAATTAACTTCGCGTACAATTGGAAGGTCAACTAAGACCCATTCACAGATGCATTGATACCATTGATGATGTAATGATAGCCTTATATTTAAACGTGTCTTTAACCATATATGTTCACTGAAAAACAATGATTGTTTTAGGCTATAAACATATGTGACGAAAGTAACTTCTCGATCGAAGGTAGGATAGTTTTTTTATGTGAGAAGTGTAGCAAACGAGCATGTAAACCACCTGGTGTCACGTAGTCACAACCACGTCCAAATTAAAAAAAACGACTGAAATCGTATCTGGGCTCGAACGTAGATACGTTGCTACTCCTGAGGACTAAGATGGTCGCCTCGCTTCGAAGTATAGCCGGCAACCGCACCTCTTCAACCGAAACATAAGTAATGCTTTACGGCAGATTATGAGAGCGTCGGTGGTATGTCCTCGGTCGAATTATAGTTTTCCCACCTTCAAAAGAAAGCCGTATTAGTTCTGCAACCTTGCAAATCTAACCGTTAAACTTGCCCGCTGAAAGAAACACGCTCTGAAGCGTCAAAATAATAAATCCTCATTTAAAACCACTAACACAAGTTATTTTACTAACCGGGAACCAAATCAAGCTTTTCCAATAAAGATGCGAGGCGGAACAAAAGGTTGTAGTCACGTGACAGTACATTCTGAGCCCCGACTTAACCTAAGTACGTTGATGCAAAAAAAGAAGTGTCGTACATTTTCCTTCATTATAGAAAGATGCAATTGTCGAAACAATCCCATGTACAAATGGCGTTGAAACGTCCAAAAACTTCATTGCTTTTACATAAATATTACGTACATAAATAGTACGTACTTATATGTTAAACCATATTAAATCTGGTCCTCAGGTACATTCACAAGCGAAGCGACAAATCTGGAAGACTCACAACCTGTCAACGTCCATTCTCAGTTCAGACCTGTTTCTTGAATGTAAACGGTTTTAAATCACAAAAATGACTTGATATCAAATCGCCTGCAAGCTTATATGTTACTCTTCTATCTTTAATGGAATACAAGCAAATATTACATGCGTTATGTCTAGGTAATAAGAGATGGTGTTAAATAAAAACAAAATAATTAGCCAAAAGAGACGTTTCACAAAAACCACACAAGCCTGTGATTTTACCGCAAAGTTTTATAATCCTTGTTAGACAACACGGTTAAGTGGTTTACTGCAAACAATCGGTCCACACGGAGGCGGAATGTGCTTCAGTAATAACATTAAAAACTTTCCCGACCATATGAATACTGAATACTGCAAACCATTTCCCGCTGCTACACTGTCAAACTTTTGACGGACTGTATCAGAGTTAAATGTTTGTTATCGTTTCTATCTCATTCAGCTGTTTGAAAATCGTACGGTTGTTTGTTAAATAACTCAGTATATTTCTAATAAAATCTAAAGTGTTGGCTAAACCAGCAAAGTTTGACATAGCTTAATTATAGAATTAATGCAATACTACATTAAAATACAGTATATTTTTTACTAAAATGAAATAACAAATGACCCGGCAGTCAGGTGGACTGCGATGCGTCAACGTAGATTGGACTGAAATCCTGCCTGAGGTCGTATGTAGAGTTCATATGCTGTAGCGACTAATTAAAAACAGATGGCCAGCGAAATCATTTACTCCTCTTTACACATAGAAAAATAACATTGTCATCCATGTAAATCTGAAACCAACATGATATTAAATATGTACAAGACTCGCATGAAGTCGATTACCGATGTGTCGTTTTTCGTGTGAACTAACAATAAGATGGTTACCTTATATGTAAGTGAACGAACGCACCTTTCCACCGAAATATAAAAATAATTTCACGCTAGAAATGGAAGTCTCGATGGTACCTCTTCAGTCGAATCATACAGGATTTACCACTTGACATAACGTCTTTATAGCAGAAAATATTATTTAATTCTCTGTTACATATACACAAATATCTTACTGTAAAACATTAATAATGTTACACAAATGCAGAAAGTATCCCGCTTAACTATCACTCTCCATTATATTCATCATATTCTTAAACACTATTTAATATTTATCTGTTTGTACCCATCTGTATAATCTGCACAAAGTTAAACTGTGGTCTAACTTTTGACGATTGATCTATTTATCTCCCGAGTGACGTATTTTATCAGCCAAATATTCAATGTGATACTTCAACGCAAAATTTAATTATCAATTATTACTCCTGTAATATTTTTTTTATATTATATATTAAAAAGAAATGTAGACAGACAGAGTAGTCGTTTACAATATTCATATTCTTCAAAAAAATACACAACCGAACGTTACCTGAAACAATTAAAATATTAGTTTAGTACAGAAAACCCAAAAATATACACGGTTATAAAAACAAATATTGCGAAGAGCTTTCGGCGCGGATAGACAAGCATTCGCAATCTGTACAGTATCGGAATGCCTAGTGTCCCATGAAAATGTTTATATTTCCGCTCAATCATGATTGCGTAAAACAACAAAGGGTTTTACATCGCAAACACGATCCTCCTGCGTCGTACGTGGATGTATTAAATACAGGCATGTCAGTTAACAGCGGTAAATACTCATTTTACTCACATATACTAATTACGAGTATAAAGTTATTTACATCTCGTTTTGTTAACCATCGTTTCTAAATAAAGAAGACATTCTTTAGGAAATTATAGATAATAAATAATGAAAATGTCAGACGTTTGTACATATTAATGTCAGTATATATAATGAGTCATCACATAGCAGCAAACATACCCGTTTAACTGACACGCTGAGGTTTGCAGATTAAATTTCCGGCCATTTAAATAATGAATTTGCATTTCTGTTCGAGTTCCGAGAGTTTATGTGTTTATTGCACCCATGCCACAAGAATTGTAGTGTAAGGCTAGGGGTTAAAAAAGGGTCAATTAGCCTTTACGTAACATGACATTTATGAGATGTGGTACAAAGTAATTTATGAAAATATAAATTAAATGAATGAAAACTATCCATACATTCTATCGTATTAGCCATCTTAAGGAAAACATACCAATAGTACCTTAGAACCTAGATATAATGAATTACTACATACTGAAAATAACTTAATGAACTAGACAAATTTTACGATTGCGATATTTATTTTTACACAGTAGTAAGTTAGATTATAAAGTCCAACGTAAATGGAAACTGCCAATAAACTTAATCTAAAATACCGTAAAAACCTATTACATAAGTGCTAATGTAACAGTTTTTACGGTATCTTGGCAGAATTTTACAAACTTGACACATCTCACGACATCATTTTACCATTTCGTGGTACATCCATCTCAACAAGCGTTATCAGAGGCCAGATGGATACTGCTGACCAATTTACCGTATCAAGAATCCTGAAGAAATGACTGCATGTATTACATTAATTTAAGATATTACTACTGACAATATACAAGAACTTCGAACAAATTTGATGATACGGTTACACCACTTGTAGTAATACGAAAGTAACTTACACGTCAAATTAAGATTCCTGACTCGTCGTCTTAACTGTATTAAGGAAACTATCGACACTACGTATGATTTTTGTAAACTAGACAATCTATCGTCATTTATATGTGACTACATATAAATGACGATAGATTTGTCTAGTTTATTATGGTTATACAATCGTAATTTATACCACAGCGTCCAGTCGTCAATGAGATTTACAGGAAACTGAGTAGTAATCATGTGCTAAGGAAATGGTTTCACATGTGCCAAGATATAATTACTGAATACATATTGGAACAGCTCTTTGAACTAGACAAATTCACTACACGTAACTTTCCTCGTACATCTTAGAGTCCATTGGGAATAGAGACTGCCGGTAAACTTTGTCGTATCAGGTGTGCTAAGGAAATGGCCATTCATATTATATTGGTTCTAAGGGAGAGTATTAACAATCTCAAATTTGATATTTGAATTTATTTATAGCGTATTTTTTGTTTACAAAAGCATGCAATTTATTGATAGGTGAAAACCACTGCTCTTCATGGGCGTCTTTAATGAACTTCATAAATGTAAAAGATCTTATGCAATACAACCACTTCTGCGTCTAATATATGATTTTATCAAGCAGGTGCCGACTACACTTATAAGCGAGGCGAAAATCTCAGCCCTCATCACACATCTAAACACGTCACATAGGACTATAGTCCTATTTGAGAGTGGACATAGATGTTCATGGGCTGCAGAAACCATTAAAAATCAAACTCCAATGACTTATTGTTAGTACGCAACCTTTGTCTCGTAGCTTTAGATAGTATTAAAGTATACTGGGGTTTTATGATAAAGGCATAAAAGCAACATCAATAAATATTAAAACTTTGAGCTTTAGTTTTATCTTCACGGATTTATACGCAATTTGTACGGTCAAACGATTTCAGCGTAATACAAAATCCTTTGTTTAGGCTCTAGCTCTTTTGTGTTTGAGTTTCAGCCAATTTAAAAATATTTTCAAAAGCCTTTTGTATTCACTCTCAGTACTTTTATTTAACTTACATTTAAACATCAACATACAAATAGTTACCTAAACAAATAAAGTAATAAAAAACGTATACAAAACATTTACTCGTATGAAAAAAATGTGACTCACCCAAAGTTAAAAGAGAAGGCTCTAGTCTTGAAAATTTCATATAATTTCATTATGTAGCGTAAGAGGAAACAAATTGGAAGTATTGCCCCTAAAAGTAAAATAGAGGTTGAAAGTTAAAGACAACGGTGGATTGTGAAATATATGAAATTTTCTATCATTTTTTTATGCCTTATTTTAGCATTCCTTGTTTTCCTTGCATTCGCACGCAAAATCTAATGATAATATATTTTTGTAATAAATTTTTATTCCTATGGTTTTAGGCAAAAAATGTAAAGTAATATTTATTGAAGGAAGTCTAATAGTTGCGTTTCGAAAGCTCTCCACCTTTGGTCACTGATCAAAGACTAAGGAAATTTTACTTAAACAGACCTTTTAAAAAGTTTATATAAACTCTCGAAGCGTTATTTCACGTGGAATAACGTTTCTCGCCTAAAGTTTGCTTCTAGCTTTCAGTTAGCCATAACAAATATTGTTTCTAGATGTTCACCTTTTTATAATAAAATCAACTCTTTATCATTATTCAATTACCCCCTTTGGGTGGTTGTCATCATGCCAGCCAAACGCGCATTGAATCCCGCGTTAGATTTCCGAACCGGTAAACAACTTAATTATTAATTAAGATTTTTCTATCTAGGTTGTGTATTCGTCTTTTGATTTGTTCGAGACACCCACGTTACAAAGGATCCTAGGATAAGGGACTATGAATATAAAAACAATTTTTATTATTCATTTATTTATTATCCTAATCCCTTTGCTGTTCCATACTTGGCTCGCGTTTCCTCTCAGAATGATAAAAGTTAAGACGTCGTTGACCATGGCAACCGAGTTCTTTTATATTTTATGCGATAGAAATTACAACAAAACATGCAGGTCAACTTATATTCAGTAGTCACTATGTGGACCTTAAACAGTCATATGCATCCAATGCATAATATGCATTGTTATTCCTAATAAATACGATGCGAGATATGCTCGCTTATAAGTTATGCAGCAATCAGCCTTTTCACACCGAAACACGAGAATTGTTTTACGGCAAATTGTATTGTGGCGTTGCTATCCGGTCGGAGTATATTTCTATCACCTCTGTTTACTGGACGTAATCACAAATATCGTATAAATATACAGACCGATGTGCGTGACACAATTACAAAAAAATATTTTTCGTAATTACAAGTAGATAAAAGCTAATTAATTAGGTCATGCGAAAGTTATTCAGTGTCGCTATCATTTTATTAAATAAAGAAAATAATTAATCACGGGAATATTCGGCAGGGCTTTGTATTGTGTGACTACAATAGCAAAAATTTCCAAATGCTCGTTTATCATAGGGGGCGATACGAATTTGTCAACCGTTGATTGTCCCGCGGTGTTCCCGAATAATTAATGAACCAGCCCTGGTAGAAGTAATTAGCCGTCAGCCGCTCGACAATCCGGAGATTTACTTCTTTCATCAATATTGTTAGAACTTATTTGCAAACGTTAATTAAATGTAATTGAAAATTTCTCCAATCACTGTACCGCATCGTTTAATGTCAACATATTTTTAATAAGTTCGTAATATTCCGGAAAAAATTTACCTCGCGAGCAAATAATGCCCCTGGGGCCACTTTAGTCTTATAGCTACAATCTAGTTTTCTGTTTTTTTCTATAGGATATGCTATCTTAGCTCTGATCTTATCCAAGTTGCTTGACGGCCAAATTAACCGCACTTCTTCTCCACGCTTGAATTATATTCTAAAGCGTTAAATCGGAAAACAACAGCGTAATTCAGAAATTTCGTTGAAAAGATGTAATTGTTAACATTTACTTACGAGAAGACCATCTGAAACATTAGTGGAGTTAGGAGTTAGGAGTGGCGACGGATCTTTAATCGAGTTTAGATGGGACTCTAGGTTTAAATGGAATTGGTTACAGGTGTTCGAAACGATAACTTTACCATCAGGTAAAGTGGATTATGATTTACTACTTAAATTTGTTAAAAAAAAGTTTCAACTTAAAAATTTCAGCATATAACCGATAAATTGATTTCCGCTCCTGTTCAAGGTAAAATAATGTAACGTAACTAGTTGTAACAAGGAATACACTGGAATGCACGAATTGCTCGGAATTCGACCGAAGGTAAATTTACCAAGCTTTTGGCGAGCAAGTAGAGTGGGTAAACACCACTCAATTGGTTCCACAATAAACAACTTCCGTTTCTGCTTCGCTTTTCGGAAATTGGAAAATAAATTCAGCTATTAAAATGCTCAGATTTCATTATTCTTTTTATTATGTTCAAATTATTAAATATGTTTCAAGATATCTGGCCTTTTAAATAATTTTGTAAGCGAAACACGCTGCCGGGTTTTATATACTTGTACTAAGAGTATAGATCTAAAATCCTTATCCCTGTTTTGGTAAAGACGTTACAGGTTTTCCGTTTGTTTATTTCTTTGCTTTTGATATCTCATTGCAAAATTTATCATAAAAAAATATCCCAATTTCAAATCCTATGGATTTAAATATTATATTGAAATAAAATAATGCGGCTTAATTAACTCGGCTCATTACCGCCAATTCAATTTTTCCACACAAAGGCGAACTCCACTCCAATTAGCCCTGAAACCGCCGAATTGCGCTTTATGCTATTGAACGGGTCCTTCAAATTTCAACAAAAGGCTGAAAAAAACGCATTTTCGTGTGAATTTTAAAAGCGTACGTTTTTTATCTCGGCTTTAAATCAATACCTTGGAAATGAAACAAAAGTAAAAAGTAATTTCTTTTCGGAATTGAATTCTAAGAAGGTTACGATCGCAGGCCTTTTTATCTCGAACTCCACAAAATATAAAAGAGGGATATCTTAATAAAATTTGGTACGTGAAAAGGATTCCTTTATTTTATTCGTGTTTACATGGTCTTTAAATGTAAACTTAACTGTTAGTTTCTTTTGTAACTTTTATCAGTAAGTTATATTTTCAACACTACTATTCACCACTTCCGCCGTCCTAATCCATTATTAAGGTAGTGTGATGTTTCAATTGGAGTCCTTAGAAGTAACTGTAGGTCCGGTTATGTACATTCTTAGTCAGAATTTCAGCCAGTTTTGTATTTGGCGTTGAGTGCCTATGGGCTGCACAAATTATTTAAGATCTGCTCATTTCTTTGATACTCCTGTAATATAAAAACATTATTATTCAATATATCAACGGAAAACATCGTTAGATGTTACAATATAATACGAATAAATAAAACAGAACAATGTGTGTCGGATAAGCAAAATAATGTTTTTCCGATAAATAAATAATCGGCAATTAATTGTTGTGACTGGATAAAATATCACCTTTCTGATATTGTTTATCTAAGATAAATATGATCCCGGCTGCTAATAACATGTATCATTAATACTGTTTATGTTATGAAAGAAAAATTTTCGGAGAAAATATGTTCAACATAATAGTATACTTATAGGTAATAACTATTACACATAAGGAACAAACACAAAAAGTTTTAATGAAATATATAAGTCGATCATGTGCTTACGACGGTTTTTATTTTTTTATTTAAACCCAAATTAATTTGAGTTGTATTTCAGCTGACATGTCGTGTAAAGGATACAATGCATATTAAATCTAGTTTGTTTTGATATTACGATAAAAGACATTGAAGCTGTCATATTCGTGTGATGATGCGAGCGCGCATTTATTTTTTTTATCTCAGAGGAGTAGCAAACGATTATATAGGCTATTTAATGATAAGTATTCGCTGGTGCCTTGCTACTCCTGAAAGGGTCGTTTCCCTTTTAAGTGGAGCTGGCAATCGCACCTCTCCAACCGGAAAACAGAGTTACTTCACGCCGGATTATGAGGGCCACGATTGTACTTCCAAGGTCGATATATAGTTGTGCCACTAATTAAATTAATAAAAACGTTATACAGACTTTCATAGGCACGTTCACTATACATGTAGACTTTCATAAAACATTATTCTTTTTCTAGTTCAGTAAAAGCAAAAATTTCACAGGTAGCTTAGACAACGCAACTATCGTAGAGATAGTGCGACTCTTGTCTTAATTAACACATTCGCTAGATAAGTCAGTCAGCATTGGACGAGTTGTTTTATCTGTAACTAGAGGGAAGAGAGGCGCGTGGCCCACAAAAAATAAAGCTTTTGAAGTGTCTTATATCACAATAGTAACACGTGTTATATTCATACAAACCTCACTAATAAAAATAGACACGGAAAACGTGTTTTTTTTATTATGATAGAGTAAGAAATGAGCATGCAGGCCATGTTAAGTGGTCACTGCTACCCATGGACAACCACGTCCAATGTCAAATAGAACAGAAGTTCTATTTAAGGATGGACGCGGATGCGTTCCTACTCTTGAGGACTAAGATGGTCGCCTCACAATACACCACCGAATCACAATACACAACCGAATCACAATACACGAAGAACATGTTGCTTTATGGCGGCTCTACCACCTTTTAAAACAGTGATTCTTTCTTCTAGGACAATCGGGTAAAATAAAATCTGCGTCGGTGCAATGCTTGTCCTTACTTACACTCTTGTCGGACAACTCGATCACGGCACGGGATGACCAGATAAATTTCAATATTAAAAATAGCTACAAAAACGTATTTCTTCTTCTAGGGCAATGAGTAAAAACAAAGATTTCACAGGTAGGTAAGACTGCTTAATCTGCGACGGTACGACCCTCGTCCTTACTTTACACACTCGTCGGATAACTCGGTCACGACACGGAACGACTTGTTTTATCTGCAACTCAAGAATAGGTATAGCTCGTGACCTACAAAAACTTTTTAAAGCGCCTTGTATCACGATTGTCAGACGTCTTGTGAGCTTCGAGTTTATTCAAATGCAATCTCTTACCTGAAAACTACATATCGCACCTTCAAAATGATAATAACCTATGTAATAAATATTTTTGGGAAATATAGAAAAAAAAATCTTTTTCAAATTAAATTCTAAAACAAATTAAAATGAAAATAGGCCATGATTATTCTAAAGGTACGAAATCTCTTGCTCAGGTTTTGTGTTCAATACCTATATTATAGTATTATAGTATTTTTTATGTAAGAATAGTAGCAAGCGAGCATGCAAACCACCTGATGTTAAGTAGTTGCAGCCCATACACATTCACGTACTGAGCACGAACGTTAACACGTTTGCTACTCCTGAGGACTAAGATGGTAGCCTTGCTTCAAAGTGCACCCGGCAACTTCACCTGTCCAAGCGAAACACAAGTAATGCTTTACGGCCGATTATTAGTATTTTTTTTTATTATCAAAGAGTAAGAAACGGGCATGCAGGCCAACTGATGTTAAGCGTTCACTGCAGCCCATGGACAATCACGTCCAATCTCAAATAGAACAAAAGTTATATTTAAGGATGGACGTAGATGCGTTCCTACTCTTGAGGACTAAGATGGTCGCCTCCAATAATGTGTATCCGGCAAC
>DWON01009586.1:0-11299 GCA_018251015.1 Phocides pigmalion okeechobee | reverse complement strand
CATGGGCTGCAGTGACCACTTAACATCAGGTGGCCTGCATGCCCGTTTCTTACTCTTTCACAATAAAAAAAAATCTAATGGCATTAAACAGCAAGTATATTGGTTGTTTGCTAAATTCGTAACTAATGATATTTTTACTTGAAAAATGTTCTTTTGAGAAATGAACTACGTTCAAAGATTATTAGAGATAAGTAGTAATGCGTCCGATATCTGTATTTGCGGATATACATTTTTAACGAACCGACACATCGCTAGAGACAACTTATACTGAGTATTATTTTATCAATTAGGACAGAAAGCTCAAGTTCCGAAGTCAAAAGCACCGCAACAGAGTGAAGCTCCCGTGTGGGAGGAGGTGCGGCCGCAGCTGGCGGCGGTACTCCGCTCCAACATTGAGGAGCTTCCACCGCCCTTCGATGCAGCCTCCGATGTACCTATAGATCAACAAAAGTATGTAAAATATTTCGCTTAGCTACCGTGTGTACAACGTAAAAGAGGCGTTAAGGTAAGGCACCTCGAGGCCTGGCAGGAGTGTGATGGGTGATCGCTAAAGGGCTTCTCACAAAGTTCTCTAAAGGGAATGTTAAACGGTGGGTGCTAATTGTTAGTGATACTTGTAATGGATGTCATCAGTTAACTTATCAGCTGATTATCTTATTTCTAAGAAGATGCAATGCATATGTGATAAAATTCAGACGGGATTCTTGTTCTATATATTATTGTATTATTGGGTGTAGATGTCTATGGGTGGCAATATCCACTTTCAATCACATCAGGTTAATGCTTCATTGTCATAAACAAATTCTATGTTTTTATATACCATCTAGTAACTTTCTACGTTCATTGTATACATACGGTATTCATTTGAGAAAGAGATTTATTTCGTACAGCCGCTTCGTTTCCATATTACGTAAGTTTTAAGTTTAAGTAAGAAATATCTACTCGTTTTTGTAGTGCCCATTTCGACGAAAAATCTATTTAGATTTACAATTTTAACGAGCTCGTGAAGTAGGTACGCGAGTTGTATATTGCAATAACAAAAGTTTCAACAAGATTCTACCTAACTGATTGTTCAAACCAAGTTTTTGTGCTTATTCTAAAAATCTTTTCAGTTTCACGATTTTACTAACGCAGTCGCGTATCTAGAATACAATATGCTTTTATTAGCTGTAATTGTCTTTATATAGGTATCTGTGCACGTAAGAGTCCATTAATTACGCGAGGACTTTACGGGAGGACTTTACGGGAGGGAGGGGTTCGGGTCGAATGCCACCCAATCAAACTGGGGGTCTAGGCAATATCAAATTGCAGCAAAACTTAATTAATTAAGTTAATATGTATAAATATCTCCATTAAAATGTGACTAATGATTAATATATCTACACTAAAAACATATTTTGAAAACTCGCTCAAGATTGATTGGGGGAAGTGCTTCAGTTAAATTCTACAACAATTACCATTAGTTATTAGGAGGGGATTTTGAAAACCTAGTTGTCTACGGCTTTAAACTTTTTATTTACAGAGAATACCCCCTCTCAGAAGTGGTCAAAAATAAGTCGATAATGTTCTATATATGAATATATGTATGTGTCAAACATAATTTTTAGTTCAATTTTCACTTATTTCCAACATCTTAAAAGAAAACGAACGAAATGCACATGAAAAAAAAAGTTATCAAGCGAGCCTTTATTTTGAACTTTTGTTTTAAGTGTTACGGTATATTTTCTTTTTTTATATTCAGGGAAGATTGTATGAAAAAAATTCAGAAGTTAATGCGGGAGCACAAATTCGAAGATGCAATTGGAACATTTAGAGCTGGCAGGTGCGTGTAACACTTAGTAATCTTTACCTATATATGTAGAAATTATTGTTTATATTTTCAACGTCTCACTTATACATAAGTGTATAAATATGTACACTATATCTGACAGGGAAGTGTGGCCCGAGGAAGGTATTTTTGGAGTTCCGGGCATAGAAGCAGACGAAGAACTAGATATGTTGGAAACTATATACAGCACCGATTTAGGGGTCGAGCTCGGTGAGTAAATCATGATCAGTGTTTTATATCCACGTTACATTACACTGGGGTTCGGGAAATTTGCCTCTACATAAATATTAGGGGATCGACGAGTCGCTTAAATATTTGTATCTAAATCTTGGAAATTTGTTTGCTTTCTCGCTGTAATCTGTATCGAGCCGCCTAATATCTATATCGAAGTTACATGTAACACTGTTGGACCTTTTATATAGTTGTCAATAGAAATAATATACTATAGCAATTAATTTAAAAAGGTACGTGTGATAAATCAGTATCAGATAATGTAATCTCTAATAAATATTATAGAACAAAATGCCCCGTCTCGTCTGTTTGTCTGTCTGTTCGCGATAAATTCAAAAAGTACTGGACGCATTTTTTCACAGTTTTCAACAACAGGTAGTGACTCTTCTGCCTGGGCATTTCGATGCCTAATAAGTTTTTTTTTCGTAAATTGGGCGTGAAATTTAATAATATATATTTCTGATTGTTAGTTTTTGACTTTTGACTAGGTAAAGACTGGATGAACGAAAATATAAACTATTGCCTGAGCGAATATAGATCGGGTCGCTAAATAGTTTTCAAAATGCTAAAACTTAAATTGGCAATTCAATCGTAGATCGCGTACAAATGGACTTCGTATACTCCAAAATAGTAAATGTTCCATGCTCAGAAGCGACATTAAATGTATAAGGGCGCATTAATTTTCTTTAAACCTGATAACATAATATTTAATGTTCCCTTCCAGAAAATATGGAAATTGTAACGGAAACGCAAGAAAATTCAGAATATGATGAAGAAGGTAAAACGACTTAATATTATTATTTCTTACATTTAAAGCGCGCAAAAGAAAAATAATATTCTAAGTCTTACGTCTCTGTTCTTGGAATAATAATGTTATAACAGCCTCTATATTAAAAGTACACAATTTATCGAATATATAAACAATACAAAGAAGTATATAATTGTTGATTCTTGCAAATACTAAAAACATATTCATGTTGTCTCTTCTCGTTTTTTCAATTTATTTTAATCGTAAATATAATCGAACAATATTTACGATTGTCTTTTAAAATATCGTTTCATTCCATTATAGTCATTCAGTTTTTTATGAGACTGTTTATTAAATATTGTTTATAGAATAATGTAAATACACAATATTAAAAGCTTACTTTTACCGATATAATTCATGTTTTATACAAGAATACGATTAATTTATTGTAATGTAAATCTTATTTATTTAAATTCGTATATACCTGCGTGTACTAAAATTATTCTATTGTAATCTTTTAGAAGATGAGGAAGAAGAAAGAACAACAGCAGTTGTTGAAACTGACTTCGATTTCCAAGATTTCGTTCAGAGGTAAGATTTTAAACAACTATTAACAAGTCTCCTTTAGCTAGTGTTGTCGACATCTTTTCGGCAGATTACAATTTTTTTTAAAACAAGCTATTTAAATTTAGTACGCTTAAAAATATGTATTTATTTTAAGCACATTTGAGTTTTGTTGATGTTATTTTCGTTTTTATTAAAAAAATATATTACAGAAAACTTTTAAGGATTGATGTATTAGAGGTTCAGAATATTATTATCCTGAAGTAGTATATTGCGTAGAGGTCCTCTAAAAATGTGTTATAGATTTATCCGATATAAACATACAATTGATTACGTTATCTTTGCAAGATAAACTAATAATATCATCAGTTTTCAAATCACGGACAAAATTCAAATTATTTTTATTTGTGTAACGTATCTGATATACATCGACAAACAATTTCTTAGGTTGTAGAATAGCTTCACAGTATGTCGAACTAATAGTAATCTCACCGGAACTCTTGCTGTGCCTCCTATATCCTACGTTTTTATCGTTGGCAAGCTCGTCAAAAAGCAATTGTGCTAATGATGTCCGACCCTTCAGTAAAATAGTGTCAGATCTTCCGGTAAATACGTCTTTGTCGATAATATTATCGGATCCACTGGAATTTTATTTGAAATTTAAACTTTTTTAGAAAATCTCATTAATAAGTAACAGATACTCCTTATTGTACTTCTGTTTATCTCTTTTGCATCAAGCGGAACCCTTATTTTATTGTATAGTTTTTAAGCTGAAGCAACATCTAGGAGACGCTTTTTTACGCCATATCTAGAGGTTTAAGCAAGTATTTATTCTTTTCGCTTATAATTCACGAGAACAGTCACTCGTACACTAACTGAACAATATGATTGAAGCACAAACCTAAATCCAATTAATTACCAATGTTTATGTTTTGGTTAACAAAAGTAGTTGTTGAAAACAACTTGTACTTCTTGCACAAAGTAAAAATTCATAGTTCAAAAGTATATTCCACTCACCGGTTATTTATCCAGAGACGATAACTCGATATCGATTAGTCGTTACGGGTCGTCCGTAAAAATAAAACTCGTTAACTTCGCAATGCAGGGACGCGATATACGATCACAGTCTTTTTTAAATCACCTATCCACTGACATATTTTTGAACTTCTTCTTTATTTAACACGTGGAGATCAGTTATTGCAAGAAGTTTATCCTAACGAACAATAAGTGACAACATCCCATTTTTTCTTTGAAATGTTTGTATAACACAGGATAAATTAATTTAATAAAACTTAATTGTATGTTTGTTCTAAATATAGTATTATACAATACCAATTTAGTATGATCATACCTTAAAGTTTTTTCAATAAAACTGAATAAAATTTTCTTTAAATATCAATCGTCATTTTAAACAGATTAAAATAATTCTGAAAATCACATATTTGACATATTAATATTGCACAAATTATACTATTGTTTATTTTAGTGAGTAATCGATGTATTCAGTTATAACTAACTTTTATAAGTTCAAATGTCGTATCACGTCATGCGCATTGTCATCGCCTGAACGATAAAGTTGAAGATTTAGACACTAATGATTAGTGTCTTTATCAGCTGATATATTTTTATACATGTTGTCATATAGGGTGCACATTGCAAGTTATTAAAACTATATTTCAACACTTGTTTCAATTGAAGAGATGAAATTAGCCTTTAGAAGGAGCAAAGTATCTACGCACGACAGCAGATAGGGATTCAATTCTGTTTGAGGTTGCATGTGGATGTCCATCGGCTGCATGGACTACTAAACATCAGATATTCTCAAAAACGACATATGAGATCTCAAAGGACGCTTCTGAAAGTTGCAGTGTTTTGGATTGCTACGATGGAGATGCTTGCTTGCTCGTTTTCTATTCTCCTCCCATAAAAAACATCTTAATCGAATTATCCCGAGAAAATTGTGATCGTAATCAGATTCTGCCATCCGCGCGTAGTAAGCGCAAGCGCGTCGCTACTGGAGCGCTGCGAGCAGAACGGCGCGCACACGAACCACTGTGTGCTGAAGATGCTGCACCGCATCGCGTGGGACTGCAAGCGGCCCTCCATGATGTTCCAGGCCACACTCTTCCTGATCTTCCAGAAAGTGCTCGCCAGTCCCATGCCGCATTTGAAGGTCAACACAATTCTTTAATTGCGGTCATATTTATATGCCAGGTCAGGGTTCGACATAATTCTCATCAGGACCAAAATTTACGAAAGTATAATAGGGGTAAAATTATTAATCCACGATGCATTAATGGAGGGGTATCATAGAATTGAGACGTGTCTGCCTGTAAATTATTTTAATTAAGAGACACGCGGTAACCAGGTATACTAAGAAGGGAGGTGACCATCGTAATGTTCAGAAGTAGCAATGCATCTACGTATTCGACTAGGTACGACTTTGTGGTTGTAGATGGATGCCATAAGCTGTAGCGAGAACTTAAAATCAAACCTGCAAACTCATTTACTAAGTATCAATAAAACAGTCGCTAAGTATTTTCCATAGAAACTTATGTTGTTGGATTGGTGCAAAATACAAGATTTTTTTACTCACTTTTACTGAAACTTTTAGTGCTCTTTACTTGATTTATTTTACGATAAGTGAGTTTCATTACTGTTTATCGCCATACAAAGTATTTTTTCAGGAATTGGAAAAGTTCGCAATCTTTATTCTACGAAAGTTCACCGAGATAGCGTCGAAGAACCCTAAAGCTTTTATCGAGCTTCTTTTTTGGAAAACCTCAAAAGATGCGATTGAAATAGAACTTGGCTACGACCTATATAACGATGGAAGGTAAATATTTTATTTAACATTATTAAAGGATATTTATTACTTTCATATTAAGTTCATTTTTGAAGAAGTTCATTTAAAATAAGTACATAGCTTATTTGCACGACGTTAGTTAATAAAAATCCTTTTTTTTTACTTTTACCTCTGTGCCGGATACACATTATTGGAGGCGACCATCTTAGTCCTCAAGAGTCGGAACGCATCCGCGTCCATCCTTAAATAGAGCTTCTGTTCTGTTTGAGATTGACCGTGGTTGTCCATGGGCTGCAGTTTCCACTTAACATCAGGTAGCTTGCATGCCCGTTTCTTATTCTTTCATAATAAAAAAAATCTACGTTTCTGATCTTTTGAACAACTGTACTGAAATCAATTCAATCTGATATCCGAACGTCCATCCATCCGTATTGGATAGTTTAAAAATGTTTGTCACTTGATTTATGAGTAAAGAACAAAATTGTGAAGATATATAAGTACTTTCTCAAAATGCTCGCCAAGATGTGTATCAATGAACATGGCCCAACTACGAAACTAATTCAGTTTCTATTACTGATAGAGGACTTAATCTTTTTCATTTTGAAGGAAAATATATGCCGATCAGTGGGATAAAAAGGAATTGAAGGAATTAAAAGAATGATGTCGATATGAGCTACATTTTACCCCAAAAAATACTTATGTACCTTATATAACATTTAAAAAACCGTGCGATATAGGCGGAGTCACCGACAAGCTCGTACAGATTAATTATCAACCCTTTTCAGTGAACGCATTATGTAGGAAAACCCTTTATTATCGAATTATTGGTTAGCCTCAGCGTATTTAATTACATCGTGTTTCCTTGATCTATTAATAGAAACGACATTTGAAACATTCGCTCGAGTTGGGAGCTTAATTGGAGAGTAAAGATAAGAAAACGTTTGCTCGTGAATAACCAATCCACAGAGAAATGTTTTTCCTATATAAGAGGAGAGTCTTCCTATCAGAGTTGTAACGGGCGATACTTATTTTTTATGTAATGATAACGGAAAACGAGCATTTATTTTAATAAATTTGACGTAGCAAACGAACAAACAACCTATCCGATGGTATATACTTACATGCCGTCAAGCAACTCTTGAGTTTCGGTTGGAGAGGATCAGTTGCTAACTACACTTTGAGGCGACCGTCTTAGTCTTCGGGAGTAGCGACGCATGTCTTGATCCCAGAGGACTAAAATGATCGTCTCGATACGTACGACCTCAAAGGCTTCAATTCTATTTGAGGTTGTTTATGGATGTTCATGGGCTGCAGCGACCACATAAAAATAACGATAAAAAATATATCACTACTTCAAAACAAAAGGGCCACAACGCGAATGGACCTAATTTTACAGGAGAGCCATTTAAACTTCCAAAATCAGGTCTTGTATAATTGTTGTGTAATTTTAAAACTGATAAATAGGTGTTATACACTGTTAGAAAGATATTTTTATTCTGCTATGTATATATTATGTGATAAAATTTGAATGTTTACAATAAAAATGATTTTGAATATTTTTGATATGTGGCCCTTTTGTTAAAGTAGCGATATATTGATAGACTACATACGCATTTGAGATCTTCATTAATATAACAGCTTTTAGATTTCCTTACGAAGTTTTCCATCGCCGATCAAAGAAGAGATAATAATAACATTGATGTTATATTACTTACATATGCCAGCACGTAAGACTGGGCTATGATTACTCTTTACACATATTGTACCAACATGCCGATCCAATAATAGGTTGTGTTGAGATGAATATAAATTAATATGGTTAATTATATAAGGTACGATCGCATACACATTTCAATTTCACCAAGTTTCAAACTTGTTACGTTTTGGAACCGAAGTATCAATTGAGGTTATGACGTAATTTAATTACCTGCGCAGCGTAGCAATCACATCGGTCTGATGGCCAGGGTTTTAGGTTCAATTCTTCGCAAGATAGACATTTAAATAAATAATTCATATTTCTCTTTTCTAAATATTTGTGTATTGTGTAAAAGTGTTATAAAACCAACTCAATACTAACTCTTCAATGACTCAAAAAATTTAAAAGTCTAACTGAAATCGAATGCAATCGTTTTCTCTCATATTCCGTGTAGTTTGCGGATCAAATTGCTAGTATGAATAGTGCTTCTAATTCGATTTTCAGTTCAAACAATTGGGGATAAAATCAGACCTATATTTCCAGTCTCAGTCTCTCGCTTCCGTTCAAAATTTCTGAAATGTCTTCCATATTCAGAGCGTTGAATTGTCAATTATTACCGATTTAATCTTAATTGGAACGTGCACAATTCCATCTATAGAATTATAGTCATGAGTCGTGATTTTAAAATTTGATTCCACAATTCACAGAGTTCCATTCCAATAGAATTAGTTCCGAACATACATTTGGATTTATAACCCAAATAATGCACGTTACCTCGTAAGTATTAACAGATTTACGATCCGAATATCACAGTTTGAGCTTGTTTAAAAAACATAAAACACCCATTAGGTTCCACTCTGTAATAATTTCAATTGCAAAACTTTTGCTTTTCGCATCTCTGAGTATAATGGAACTAAGAAGTCCCATATTTACCGATAGGCCATAACAAAGTTGTTTGTGGTAAATTGTGATATATTGTAAAGCCTTTCAAACTATAGGGATAAACCGGCCAGAGGAGTTTGGACCGAGGAACAGGAAGAGGAACTTCGTAAACTATACATGGAGAATCAAGCAAATCCCGCAACAGATCAAGGTATGTACGTGAATGTTTACTAACTTGTGAAAGCCACAAACGCGCAATCGTATTTAGTTAATAACTAGCCCACAATGACTTATTCATAGCCCACTAACGTTAACTTGTGGCTTTGCCCACAAAACATGCCTAGACGCTTGCTTTAAACTGCATAGTGATACGTTATTTGAAAAATATGGCTTAAAAAGACGCTTATCATCGATATATATTTATTTTTGAATAATGACTGACTAAGTTCGAATATAGCATAAAAATGTATACAACATGTAACCAGGCCAGAGATACAGACATTTTGCATACAACATTTGAGGTTGATGAAATCAATAAATCCACGTTAACACTTTCCCTGCGGCTACAACACTGCTGTGTAATTCTGGGCGCGACCCGCCTGTGTCTCCACCTGTGTTGTAGCGACAAATTTATATCGATTACGGGCGAACAAAAGTGTTGTTTTTACGTCGGCGCTACAAGACTGGGGGCGGACATTACGTCTTTGTATTCGTAGATGATATACAGATACCAAAAATACAATATTTCAGTAATTTGTCGGCATATCTTTAGTATATCAAATAGGCTCCAGTTTAGTGCTGACCCGATCATATATGTATATCCGAGCCGCAGGGAAAGTGTTAAAGAAACACAAGAGCGTTTCACTTCTATGGTATGAAGGATATACATATATGTATGTAGATCGGATATCAGATACTGTTGGTTTCATACTAATAAACATAACTATTTTACAATGGTTTATTTATGGTTTTCATTATTGTACTGTTCTGTTCTGAACTTTGATTGCGAATTTATAGTTTTATAAAAACATGCTTAATACTTCTGTAGAGTCATTGACGCTTATGCTCGTCGATGCGTGCTCCTACGTACATAAGGGCTAGTAGCTGTGTTAACCTCACTTTTATGATAAGCCATAGAGAGTCCTCTTTAATATTAAGATTCAGAAGATTAAGGTCACCCCTATGACGTTTCCCAAGCGCAGATTATGCACGCACCTTGAAGAACGGTATGGAAAAATCTCATAAATACTTTCGATGTTTGTCTTCACTATTCAAGCGAGCAAATATCAATTTCTCATATATATTTTGACATATCGAAGACTCGTGTCTTAGAATCAAACCCAGAATGACCCTCAATGTAACGGTATACTTTCAACTACCTCTAGGCTATCAATATTCTAACAAATATAGAATCAAAATTTTGCCCATAAAGTCATTATTTGACGTGCACTGCAAAAACTAGCTATCCATCATACACATATTAAAAATGGAGTATTATTATATATAATAATGGAGTAGTAATCATCGTTAAACATAAACATGTCTACGAAACTATATATCTAACTATTATAGTTAACTCACAATAACCGCTTTTTGTTTATATTAGTAAATCAAAATGCGTATAGATTGAAATTTTAATGATATTAATATGATGTTATGTTATGTAAGGTACTATTAATTAATTTTAATTATTTTAATTCAGTCCTCCCGTTTAGAATTTACTGTGAGTATAAAAGCAGACAGTAGGAATTTGGGAGTGGGGATGATTGGGAGTAGTGGATGGCGATCGATTTAGGCTCGAAACAGACGAATACAGGAGATGGTGGGGTATCAATTAAGGGTACAGGATGGAATGAGGAGACGGACGGGATATCGATGTGGAGCATTGATATAGGGAATAGGAACTAATGTGCAGTGCGAATGTGCAGATGTAGTTAGAGACAGCCAGGTATAATGCCAATAGCTTATTACCCCTTAATCCTATAGTCCATGTGAACGATGTTGCTGAGTGATGCTAATCTCACATAAAAAAAAACTCTTAAACACATTGATATTCCATCAAAAACTACCACTACAGTGCAACATCTGGCAGCTTTACAACTGTTTCGTTTTCATGAGTAGAATTAGAATAATTCTATCGAAGTTACATTCGCAAGGCGGGAACACGAGAGCGTCCAGCTAGCTTCGACGTTTTGTTGCACTGAATATTGTATTCAGGGACCATTCCTTGTGCAAAATTCAACCGCCACGATGTAATTTCGCTTCACAAAGTGCCGATATTCTTGCCCGTTTTTTTAAACTAGTGCTTTTAGTTCTTGAATCGAAAACCTTAACGGACACTTACGACAAAACACATAGAGTCTAAAATTGAATGGATGTCCTACCGAAATCAATCATACAATTTACGTTGCTCCAATGCAATGTAAATTTGGAGTAAGCTGTTTTTGTGTCTAAAACTAGCTAGGATTGTAATTGTGCGGTACTCAAGGCCTCGCACTCTTCGATATAGCGGACTGTATATTGTAAAAGTGTAGGAGATATGAC
>DWON01009585.1:0-11300 GCA_018251015.1 Phocides pigmalion okeechobee | reverse complement strand
TTATTTAGGAAACAAACGATTACATAATACAGTTAACATAATACTTAAGAATAATACAATGATCAGTGAAGTTTCCATTGTTTACTACTATCATCCACAGATATCTGTAACCAAGTTGGAATAGAACAAGATTTCAACCTGAATTCTATTATTTGCTGATTTCTAAGGATTAAGTGCCTTCATATGTAAGTGAACGAACAACCACATCTTTACTAGTGTATAGCAACACTTCAGCTAATCCTATGTAACAAAAAATTCTAATATGGATTAAACCTTGCCTATAGGAAAAAAGTTTTTATGAAAAATAATTAGTTCATTCACAAATTGTTATCTTATTTGAGCCACGCTCTTATCTTACTGCTCATATTTTACTTAATGTCATATTGAACTGGAGTCAATTATCACTGAAAATCAGGAAAAATTGGAGAGAAACGGTGAGGGGGAATAACTAATATTAATGGACACGATTACTTCCTTGACATGACTTTAATGATATGCCTTTAACATTTAGGAAATGAATTTCACGCATTTTTCTTAAGACAACGCATTTCGCTTCCTATCAATAACAATAAATTGACTGAATCGATAAGTAGATAGTACCTACTGGAGAGTCAATAACGACGTATTCTTAATACTCCGTTCCATCATTCATTTACAAACTTTACTATTCCTGTATAAACAACGCAATAAGCCCAAAACATTTGAGTCGCTAACTCCAATCAAATTAAAGCGACTCTCAAAAAGTACTAACCTTTAAGACGTTGAAATAACATTACCGAACCGTTTTGGCGTTTCGACTTGACATTAAAGAAATTGTACATGTTCTCAGATAATAACATTCAATTTTAGTCGAAGTATTTACGTCCCCACTAGGTCCCAGCGCTACTGATATTTATGGAGGTCTGTAGCAGCCTTCCCAAATTGAAATACATTAATATTTTACCATAAATGCGACACTTTCATGCGGGACATAACGTTATCGTAATTGGATTCTTCCCTGAAACGAAACACGCCTACATGGAAAAGTAAATTTATTATTACAGGTTGTACTCGTACCGATAAACACAACGCGTGTATAATTATGTTTTGAAGAATAACGCACAGTGAGTTCAGCATATTTTTTCATTAGAATACTTTAGGGTTTGTTATTAAAATACTTTTTGCTGGAAAAATATATAAAACACACGTATGCTGTTATTGTTACTCTTCTGTTGTATATGATAATAACTTTTAGTAAGTTTATCATCAACCCGTTACTGTACAAATATTTTTGTCCATTACTAAGATCTCTATCAAAATAAGAAGGATTAGCCATAGTTCCTCACACTTTGAAAATTTTATAAAGAACTTTCAGGTTACCTCACGGTGTTTTTCTTCATCGTTAAAACTAATTTATTTCTAATATGCATATACCTTTAGCAACGCAAATAAATCAGAAATGGATATCATGGGTTTGAACCCCGGACCATGCATATGAGAGGCTGGTATCTTAATCAACTAAGCTTGTTGGCCTGGTGCTTTCTTTTAACAACAATTACAACTAATTTTGACTGCAACCCTATGATGTCTCTTAACTATGGGTCTCTCGCCCATGTATGATGGGCGGGCGGCCTACACCATATACCACCATATTGCTCCATTGCATAAACATAGAGAACTGTCATTAGACATTCATGAATAATGAATGCCTAGTGATAAGTCGATAGGGTATCTGGAAAAGTAAATAAAATAACTCAACTATAAACATGAATAAGTACGTTTTTTAACATAATTACTATTAAACGTAATTTCTATAGGTTTATAGGTAGGATAGCCAGAATAATATTAGCTTGCAGGATAAGATATATTGAACTTTCAGAAGGTAATCTTGAGTGCAATTGGAATATGGTACGGCTTGAAATAGCTTAGTTCGACTCACCATTAAGCCTTTACTCTAGGAAGCTTAAGCATCTATCTTCTGGTAAAACATTCCCTCTTTCCTTTTTCCACACATTTTTAAATCCCTGTACAGTATTAATCATTAAATAAACACGATGTAGAAATATTCTCAATGCATGGCAAAGGCTCAGGTTTCTGTAAAAAACTGAAAATATGTATATATTTGAAAAAAATATAAATAGGTTATAAGCAAATAATTTACGCAATTATGGTTGTTCAGTGAAGATAATTCTTAAACAACTCTAAATAGAATTGGAGCCCTAAATATAGCTGACCAGCGATACTACTCTTTAGGACTAATTTAGAAAACCAAACGTAAACCATTCTATTATGAACGTGAGTAGATCTGAACTGACGCAAAAGCAAGTGAGTACATTTTTTCCTTCACTTTGTCCATAACATAACTTGCTATGCTTACTAAAAGTAACATCAAGTACGTACTTACATATTTGCTTTTGTCATATTTTGTCTGACGTTGACAACATGAAGAGAGCTTATATTTAGAGCCAGAATCAAATTTTCGTGGGTCGAGGTTCTCTCAAAGTACCAAGAATACATTCCTTTGTTACTTCACAGATATGCTGATATTATGGCTTTTGAGAGGCAAGCCGGCAAAGCGCGCATTCCTTCAACAAGCAGTAACTAATGTTTGTAGGTAAGATGTAATAGTGATGGGCCTTGTTCACGAATTCGTATCAAAAGTTATTCAAAAGTAATTCTTGTTGTTTCATTTGTGATTAAAAAGTAACTGTAGTAGAAGGAGGCAACATAATTGTAATTAACGTTCCCAATTTTACCACCTGCTTTTAATGTTTTAATAAATCATCATTCACCATCTCTCAATTTCCTGTTGTAATCAACTCGATTACAGCTTACTATCTACCAGATACATTACAATTTAATCGATTAAAAATCGACTTTACAAGAAATTCATCCTTTTAAAAAAATATAGGTAAGTTTCTTAGGAAGGAATCGCTTCCCCGTTGTTTGTTACTTAAACATCTCTACTCCGTAAATAATATATGAGAACAGTAGTGTAAACTACTCCATTATTTATTAAGCGTAGTGTTCAGATACACCCTCATATATCAAAAGAATGCAGATAAGGAAAATCAATAGTACTGTGTACTAGAGAAGTAAGGAAGTTATTTCTTTTAAGTAGCAAAATTGTTATTACACTACAAATTGGGCAAAAACATGGTGTTATAACTTCAACCACATTAACTGTCTAATGATCTACGAATTCAAATATTACGTGTTAATAGTTGAATGCATGGTAGAACTATCGTGTGACCGGGGAAGTACTACTGCCCCCCTTATAATCCGCCGTGAAGCAATTCTAGTACTTTGATGCGGAGAGTTGCAACAGTCAGCAATACTAGAAGGCGATCTAAGTCCTCAAAACCAAACATCTACGTAGGACTTTAAATAAGTTTTTACTCTTGTGTAAGATCGTATATGGATATACCATACATGCTCGTTTGATACACTTTAAACATAAAAAATACGAAATGTAGTATCTAAATATTTTTTTCTATTCTATTTCTAAATCCTGAGTTCTAACGTAGATGTGCAGTTACTCCTGGCTACCTCCTCCTCTCCAACCGAAACACAAGTAATGTTTTACGGCGGATTATGAAGGCGGCGGTGGTACCTCCCCGGTCGAACTGAAGTTCTCCCACCTCTAAAATCTTTGTCCAGTCGATCGCCTCTAGGCCAATAATAAATGATCTATTTTGCCATCTTACGAAGTAACACGATGTACTCAAAATGAACTAACTAAAATTAAAATATAAAGGGAACAAGAAACAAAATGATGATAAAGTAATGTTCTATGTTATATCTACAATTTTACATTAAAATTTCCCTTCTTGTGTTATAATACTGGAATAATTAGTTAGATCGGGCACATACGCGCATTTACCTTCCACCCAAATACTTACAACAGTCGTCATAATTATTCCACCCTGTGTTTTTACTGTCATCCCTCCCTCTTTTGTACTCGGTTCGTCATTATCTTTCGTGATGTTTCCTAGAGCTTACATTTTAATAATCTTTTGTATTTTATTCTGCTTCTCCCTTCGCTTTATGTTTTTCTAAGTAAAATGACAGTTAAAATCTCAATTTGATCGACATTCTTAAACGGATCCGTAGGTTTTGTTTTGTACTAAATACCTACTTTTTATTATATTATCTTTATGGATATTGGTCATTTTTATATATTTTGCTTTAGTATCTATATTACTGTTTCTCGGTTTGTTTTCTTGGGATGAGACATCAAATACTACTACATACTTAGTAAATACAATTCTTAGATTCTAAAAGTAATATGACAAGCGATTTGCTAACAACGTCTGATATGTTAAAACGTGTTAAACCTCATTAACTCAATCATTTAATTATCACAAATTTCTATAAATTTTATTTACTTATTTTATTATAACACTACGGAAAATTCACTAACATTTTGAAATTCATTATTAACATGATTGCGAACGAGTCACTTTATGAAATCAATTATTTTAACCAGGTTATTTCAATAATTGTAGTAAATTGAATACGTAAATCTTATGGCATACTAATTGTAATAACACACTGCAATTCACTGCGATATTATTTGCACGTGTAATTACGGATGAAATTAATTAAATCAAATTCAAATTAATAGACCTATGCTTAGACCCAATATTTCTAATAAGGCACATAATACATATGGGCCGGTAAAAAATATCTTATATCACTACCGGTCGAGCCGCTGTAATGTTCCATTATTCTTTGCAGGTAAGCGGATATTTAAGGGGTGATACAAGTTTCACAGGTACCACCCTGAGCTGTTTGAAGGTATGGTTCCAAGCTACATTTTGAAGCGATGCAACCATTTTAGTCCTCAGGAGTCGCAAAGTACAATTTCAAAAAAACATTTCAGGTTTAATTAGGTTTATGTGTAGATACCCAAGCCTTGTAACGATGACATTACATCAAGTCGTCACCACGCCCAACTGTTGCTATTTTTTAAATGTGTAATTAAGAAAATAATAATATTATATGGGCTTAAAACAATAACACTAATTTCAAAAATGCAGATAAGTACTCTAATTTCATTTATTTGTATATAATTATGTAATCAAAATACAATTACAAGTATTTATTTACTTAAGAATTTCACTGTCATCGATAGTGTCAATATAATTTAAGATAAAGGTTTTTAATTTAGGTAATTTACCTAATCTTCACAAACGTGCTCTACGAATTAAAATTTAACCTATTTTACGCTTTTAAAAGAAAGCTTTTAAATCTTGATAAGCAAAAGTATTCCAGTTAAAAATATCAAGAAAAATGAGACGTGTATTTCCATAAAATAGCGTCCTATTTTTAAGGTTAAACGGATCTAGGGGGCGCCATTAAATCACAATTAGAAGTAATGCGGGTGGATGCGTGCGCCGACCAAAGGGCTTAAAGGAGACTTACGCGGCTGTCTCTTATTGCTTATATTCTCGCCCCTCGCCGGGATATTGGCAGAATTTTAGTAGTTGCGTCATTTATTACAAAACCAGACTTTTATCCCTACATAGTAAACAGGAGATAAGGCATGTTTTGTCCATTTTTAATCACTTCTATTATATTTTTGGCACATACTATTTTTAATTTTTTACTGTCGGATATTATATCGTTCGAAAATAACTTGACATATTTAAATTAAATTTAAACTTATTACTTTGAAATTACTTCAAATTGTATCGTAGCCTAAAACATAGGTCATGTAGTTGGTCCTAATGTATGTCCATTCTATGTTTTCGTGTAACTAATAAACAGATGAAGGATAATAAAGGATAAAAGTAATTTAGAACAATATATGAAACGTTAAGGAGCGTTTTCTATTTTTTCTTGGCTGGGCGGGGCCCCATTTCACCACGCGGATCACCTTGAGAAATGCATGGAGATACTTCAATTTCTTCTTCACGAAATTTTTAACCCAATGTTTTCAGGGTTCTTTGCGAAATATCTTCACAATGGTTTAAAGCAAGAGATAATTAATTACTAATACGCACATAACTTTGATAATCGATCCAATGTAGAAAGGTCAGTCCAAAGTTGGAATACTGGCCGACTCACTCGAAAACCTCGAATCGAACGTTAGAAAGTAGCAAACAAGCCTACTACGGGTGATACCCGATATTGAGTGGTCTCTGTAGCCCAAGGACATGCAAATCGAATCTTTAACCAGACTAAAGTCCTGTCTGGTAGCGTACGTACATAGATGCGTTGGTACCCCGGAGAAATATGATACTTGCTTCTAAATGTAGCCGACAACTACAATAGTATAGTATTTACGGTTGCCTCGCTTCAAACTGTAACCAGCAACCGCAATATTATAGTACATAAGTAAACACTGCAAAATTAATTTAAAATGTAATCATGAAAAATAAAAGGAAAGTTTCTGAAAACATTAGTTATTCACTAAACAATAAATTGAGGCGAGCAAAATGAAACGTAATTAGTGTGGGCGTGACGCAGAATTAAATTTCCGCCACTCGAAGGATCCTTTGTTCCTCATAATGACATTAAACCTGGGACATCTTTACAGGAGTTTGTTTGACCCTCCCTCAAAATACACTCCGCAAGAAATCTTATTATCTCTCAATACAGAAGATTGCTCTTAATAGTACAATGGCAAAGCTATCTTGTTTAGTTTGAGCGGAAATTTATATTTAAATAAATTTAATTCAAAAAATAATTAAAATTATATGCGAAAAATTATTTTTAACTTAATTTCGTAACTGAATTCATACTTTGTACTATGGAACGGGTAGGTACAGATGATTAACGCTTTTTTAATTTCCAAATTAGATTAGAGGGGCAATAGAGATCAAGAAATACCTTACGATTTTGAACACTGAAGATACTATTAAGGCTCATTTGCTATTTTAGTTTCACTTAAAAATAACCTGCAATATTAACGAAAAAAATATAAAGCAACAACAATTATTTGTTTTATTTCGAATTTCACATCAGTACTTCGACGGTGAAGTTAAATCTGATAACCTTTGGCTTTTTAAAGCAAAGATGGGTCACAAAGTTAAAAGTCATGTTACTTAAAAGGGGTTTAGTGGGGTCGAAAAGCTTCACGTAGAGCGAAAGAGGATTGACTCCGCACACCTGTCCTTTGTGCTACATACTTACCCACTTTGTTTTAAGTATTCTATGGAATACTTCCTATACGTACTTACTGAATACCGAACGGAATTTAGAAAGGAAAATGTAAGTTACGATTTCTTTCTTTCTTTTATTAATTATATGTATGATACTCTTTTGAATCAATTGATCTATTTTTAAGGTTTCAGATTACAATAAATGTATGGATGTGCAATCAAATTATTGTGTATTTGAGTTTCTATATGGAATTAAGGGTATCCTTACTAACATTTAAGATGTTATACATAAAATTGCCTAATGCGCAAATTTCACACATCTTTCATTATATTTTAAATAAAGTTCTGGAATATAAGTTTGTCACAAATAAGCAAGTGACAATAACTTTAGAAAACTTTAAGGTACATGATAAAGATTCCAATTTATTTACTCATTTATTTGGATTACCAATATAAGATCCTTATTACAGCAGGCAGCAGCAGGTACATTTTTTTAAAAGTCTAAATAATTAACTGTTCCTTCTATAACAGATAATTACAATGTGCATTAAGTATATTTGACGTTAAGTGTTACTTAGAATAAACTATATATACTTATAACTAAACAAAATAACAATTAAGTATAATACTACAATAAATTGGACAAGAAAAGTAAAAGGTAAGTTAAAAGTTTGTTTTTTTTTAGCTTGGCTGAAAAAGTAGAGAAACTGTCATGATGGACATCAAAAACGGGGTTATTTATTTTAAGTTTGTTACACAGACGGGAAATATGGACTATCAGCTGCCTAGATTCTTGTGATACATTGAAATTGTTATTATTACTGCTCTCAGCATTGCTTACAACACATTTAAAAAAAACTTAGTGTGTAGCGATAAAGAAAATGCAATTGTAATATAAATTGCATACATATATTGGCAACCGTAACGTTTTGCATCCAATTAGACGCAGCAAAGAGTTTCAGAGTAAATTGTGCAAGCATATTAGCATAAACTTTTGCAATTGAGGTATTCACCAAATTGCTTACTTTGCCAGTTACTCATTCCCTTTGTTTGCAGCATTTGAATGCATGGTTTCCCTTCGTTCGTTATAATACTTCTGCTTTTAATTTGATGTTTGATTAGAATAGGAACATATTTCACATCGGCATAAAATTTTAAAAATAATAAAATAAATTATAAATGTAAATTAATTTTACCTCGAAGATAGGAATATGAAACAAACTTAATTGAAAACAATTTTAAAAAATTTAATATTCGAAAAAAAAACTTTGATTTTTTCAGTTTAAACTGGTTTAATATTTACGCAAAAACATAAAGGGACAGTACGTTATGAGTGGAGCACAGGTTACTTTTATCTCGAAAATACTCTCCGAAACTCCTAAATCGAGCAACTACGCTTTATGTCTACGATTTGTTGCCCATAAACTCTTTTGTTAGATATTCCAATTTCAAATTCGGAATATTTCATAAACAGGAATGAATTAACTGGCTTCTAAATCCCATTTTATTTTTTTCTTGTTCGTACTGGTATCAAGGAAAAAGTTATACGATTTTAAAAAACAAATGTAGGATGGTTCCATTTAGATGCTCGAAAGTGTATTTATAGTTAACAAAACTTAAAAATGTATTCATAGATCAGGCAAGCTCAGGATAATCCGCACAGGGAAGCCTGCTATGAAATATATATATATATATATATGAAAGACGCTGACTGACTCAAGAGGATCAACGCACCGCCGAAACCACTAGACCTAGAATCCTGAAAAATTGTTAATAGGTTGTTTATTATAGCGTAAGTGAGTACTAAGAATTTTCATTTCTAAGTATATCCTCTTAGGGGTTAAAAGGTTATACAAGATTTCGCAATAACAACATGTGCGAACGCAAAGCCGTAGGCAGAAGACGGTTAATAACAAAGTAAGAAAAGCAGTAAACGTGTAAACTTAAGCATTTCATTTTATTTCACACCCACACTCCGGCGTCCATTTTCCAATTTCGATCAACCCTTTTGACAATTTATCGGAACATCACATTTTCATACAGGCGAGTGGCACGAACTCTACGCGGTCGTGCCTCATACATATTCAAATAACAGGGCCGTAGGTACAAAGCAGAAACACGGTGCGTCCCGACGTGTTGGAATTACAAAAAGCATAGGAATATAGCAACTGATAAACATCTGATACATATCACCGCTGGGGCCGACACGCCGAAATATTTATGACGAAATATTTACGACGTAAATCCTTTCTCCTTGTATCATGTCACAGAATATGCCTGTATATACCATACAAATTTGGTGTCAAAGAACTGATACAGCAATAAAAGTTACATAAGAGAATATTACAAGGTACATAATAAACACATAGCGCTAAGGTATATAATTTGAAGCCATTATAATGTAGTGTATAGAAACAGAATAACGATATTTTTATTTATTAAATAAAATCAATTGCTCCGAGCGTGTAAGTATATTTTATGCTAATGCGATGTTAAAAGAAAAAAATTGTGGTACACCAATTCATTATAATTAGTTATCATTTTTATGTGTATTTTATTTGCGAACCGTACAAATGTAGTAAGGTTTCAACAAATGTTACATTGGTCTAACATGAGAAAGAATGGTAGAGTTAATTAATTTTGTGTAATAACATTATTTGTAATCAAATACTTGAACCGCATTTAATTACAAGTACTTAATACCGCGATAAATGGTTTACCGTTTAAAGTTTCAAACAGACAACGCGAGTTAAACGTAACATGATATCCCGCAAAAGTTCGACGCGTATATTCATACGCAAAAATTTGCGCAAAATTCCGGTTTGAGCATCCTATTGAAATATAACTTTACAAAGTTGCTAAATGTGTGGTTTTCCGTTTTCGACAGTGACGTTTTGAGAGTATCATAAAAGTCCATAGCAATTTTCGGAACGTTTAATGATCGCCTCCGGTTCTCAACTTTGAACGGTTGTTTGAAATTTTGTTGCCGTTTCAGTCAAAAATCAATATTTCACGGATACGCGAGCACGTTCATAAATGTTCCTTGTCCGTCACGTACGCACGATTAAATTATCGTCGCGGTCGCGTGAACGTTGTTCTTTTACAACTAAACTGTACCCCGTGTGTTGAATTTAGTCCTCTACAGCTTAAATATTTCTATAATTTTGAAAATTCCGGCTTAAAATAGCGACTATAATGCACTTTAAATTATTTCTTTTTTAATTTATGTACATTGAGTCCATTAAAAGTACTTTAGCATCATTTCAAAAGCTTATTATAGACATTCATCGAAAATAATACTGAATAGATTTAACTAATATTTTAATTACTTTTAAGGAAATAAGCATTAAGGTCACCTAATGTTAAGTAGTCACTGTAGCTCAGGGACATCTTTTCGTGATATCTAGGGCTTTTTCTCCCGGTCAACCTTAACCAACAGGGTGCTCAAAGCCAATATACTGATTTTACATTATACCCTTGACATTTATTAAGTATATGTCATATAGCTCATAATGAAATAAAACATTTCAACTAGAATTTGAATTTATCCTCAAACAGGCATCAATCCCGTAACACTTTTTCAACAGAAACGATGAAACGACAATATGAAGACGGCTATGGTACGTCCCCGATGTATCTGTATCATTACCTAATAAAATATTATACAGATACAATTAATTAGTAAGAGACGCGTTAGAATAAGCAAGTAGTTAATTAAAGTCATAATTAAAAAATCATTTTATAAAATTGTTAAAACTCTGAGTAGGCATAACAAGTCCCTTGATAGAATCTGTTGGTTAATTATCGACGAAGTATTAAAAGGGCGCGCTAATGAACCACTTTCAATATTAATAGGATCATTGCCTCTAGTATTTTATTTTATGAAAGCGAACTTCCAATCATTAATATTGAAAGCTTTGGAAATAAAACAGGGTATCTAGGCACTTTCCAATGAGATGCTTCTAGGTTACCATTTTATAATTAGTCGATGTTAAATAAATGGATATAATATTTTGTAGGTCACGTGAATTGTAAAGAAGACTAATGAAGCGTGCATAAACAAACAGTTTGTGTACATCGTAAACGATCGATGAAGTTAAGTTTTTAAGCAAACGAGCATGCTAGCCACCTATATATAGACATCCACGTACAATCACAAACACGACCGAAATCCTATCTGAGCTCGAACGTAGATACGTTGCTACTCCTGAG